>CM054997.1:10721273-10948530 GCA_029030765.1 Salix suchowensis | reverse complement strand
AACAAATTTGAGACCAGCTTAAATGTGTCATATTGAAGCAAGTTCCATGATGTCTTATAGAAAGTAAAATTAAACCTGTAAAGACCTGATGCTTTCGACCTTGCATAACTGAAGATATAGTTATTCCATACTTACTGCCCTTTCCAACCAACTGACAGCTTCTATACTCAATTTCTTAAACCTATGAGAACACATGTTAGGCTTGAGCAAAGATTTTAGAGAAACCAAATTTACAAGAGAACATGTTAGGTACACTTAGCTTCTGACAGAATCTATACTTGAGTTTGATTCTATCTACACATGAGTTTGATCTAAGTTAGGTTTCATGTTTTTAGTAATTAAGTTGACTCGACAAAATCAAGTTCTACCCTATTCGAATGATTTTTTTGACACAATTTTAATAAAAGATAGATGCAATTGACCTTATGACCATGCTCCTTTCCAGATCGGTTATATATCATTGAAAAATTAAGTAGATTTTGGGTTTTTTGGAAAACAAAAGAACCATTCTACTGGTTGAGAATCGATTGACCGATTTGCTTCTTTGGTCTACTGGTTGACCTCTTGAGATTGTCATGACCTCCTGATGTAGAACAAGTTGCGGAATCATACATGCTGAAGAGGGATCACCCGAAATTCAAAGGCAACTGAATTTCGGCAACCGGGTTGTTGAAGTAGGAATGATGCGAAACTCACCCAGTCAATGCGACCCAATTTTGGCCAAATTCCTTCGTTTCGACCCCGAAATCGTCAAATTTGCTATTTTAGGAAAGTTTCGTTTTCGCAATAACTTTTGAATTAAGAGTCCGAATTGACTTTGGTCAATTGGTACTCTCTTAGAATTCATAGTCCTTTCATATTCTGCATTTACCTCAAATTTGTCATTTATGGCAAATTTAATGTTTTATGTCCTTTCCTTTTCTGTATTGAATTAGGCCAGGGTTTTATCTTTAAGTATCCCTTGTAAAACCCGAGTAAATCTGATTTATCTACCATTTTATTGAATAAACTTTGAGTTTGATTGAGATTTAATCTCGTTTTCTTTGATTTTACGGAATATTGACGTTGGTCGTATTCCTTTGTGATTTTCTGCTGCGTCACCTCCTCTCACAAGTCTTTCACTTCCTCCTTTTCCTTTGTTTTGTCTATATCGTCTACCTCTTTGGGTATATTCAGAGCCATTTCACTTCTATTTTATAGAGAATTTTGAGAAGAGTGCTTACGCGCCCACGCTTTCTTGAATTTCATTAACTTTTTCTTTATGGGCTTATTATTTTCTCATGAGTTCTTGAATTGTCAGAAATTTCATATTTTGTAACTCTTCTAGTGCAACCACCACATAACAAAATTTGTTTTGCAGCAAGCGTATGATTTTTTTTTACCACATGCTTCTTTTATCTTCTCTATATATCCTTTTTGTTTGATTGTGTATGACCAATACTCTAGCAAAGTAATATGGAAAACTCTTTGATTCAAGCATATATAATTTTTCAAAGTCACTTTATAACTTTTATACGCTTACCTTTTTTACATTGACAACTTCTTGGTTTGATTATTGTAAAACTTCATATGTTTGTTTTGTGATGGTTGCGTTTGCCATTGTCTCAAAGTGGCACCATCTAGGCATTGGTGGATAATTGTGAGTGCTTGTTGATCTTTTCTTCACACCTTTTGCATGGCCACCCTTTGAGCTGAAATCATTGTCACGACGGCGATTTTTCTACGTGCTTCGCGCCCCGCCATCTCCCCTTTGATTCAGGGGGAGACAACGGCGCGCGGTGAAATATGGGGTTGTTTATAGCCGTAAAATTTACGACTATAATTCTAAGGAGTCGCCACCTAGTATTAAGGTTACTAGGAACCTATTGGTCCGCGAGAGTCTAGGGTAAGGGGACTTGTTGTGCAAGGGGAAGACGCATCACTTCCCAAAGGGCACCCTACCCTAAGGTAAGTCGCATTGTTGTTTGGTTGTTTTTCTAAGTTAAAAATTTTTTACACCGCATTTTCAAAAATACATTTTTTTGTCTCATGGGTGTACTTTACAATGTAATTTTACACCGCATTTACAAGTTTTTTTTATCTACGGGTGTACTTTTACAATGTAATTTTACACCGTAGTAAAAATCTTTTTTTTTATCTACTGGTGTACTTTCACAATGTAAATTTACACCGTAGTAAAATTTATTTATTTTTTTATCCGCGGTGTACTTTACAATGTAAATTTACACCCTAATAGATGAAACAAAATAATTGTTAAATTATTTTTTGACATTTTGGCCGACTTCCAATGGATAATCGTATACTCGGGTTACGATATCCAAATTTTTTTATTTTTAAAAAATATGGAAAAAGATGCAACATATTTTTTTACTGAAAAATACAATGAGAAAAGCTTTGGAATCCTACTGTATGCACAAAAAAAACAAATACATTTTTTTTATATTTTTGAATTTTTTGTAATAATAATAGTAGTAAAATAAAAATATTTTTTTTTGTCAATTTGTATTTTTTATTTTTTTATTTTTTTTATTATTTTTTTTTGGGGGATCGGGTCATCACCACTATGGGTCGACAAATCACTCGACATGACTGGGCTTCAGCCTCTGCGACCGGAAGCCCGCCTTTATTTAGTTGGGCCGCCACCACAATAGCTGGCAGCACCGCTCCGAATGGGGCTGGGCTTCCGGCCTCGTGGGCTGGAAGCCCAAACAGACTAAGGGTCGGGCTTCCAGCCATCGTGGGCCGGAAGCCTAAAGGAAATGGGCTGGGCTTCCGGCCATCATGGGCCGGAGTCCATGTTATTCGGTCCCCGGGCCGAAATAATCGGCCCAATCTCTTGCACGCTCGGGCCGGGCACAAAAGCCCGGCCCAAAGTCCTTATGCCCGGCCTTGCATGAACAGTGGGACGATTACGTCCCACTGCATGCAAGGGACGGGACCTTGAAGACGATGAACAGGAAAAAAAACAAATGTGGCGAAAGGCGCACCTGTTGGTATGGATGGGTAGCTGAGGTCGAGGTGGTTGTCCTGGTGGTTGTGGCGTCGTCAACGGTGGCCTGTGGTGGCCGGAGGGAGCTCTTGAAGTCTCCGGTGCCGCTGCCGGTGCTACGCCCGCCGCCACTCGCCTCGCCTAAGGTGGTGATTGGGTTTCTGGCGTCGAGGGGAAGATTTCTGGTGATGAAAGGGTGATGCCCGGTGGTCAGAGACGGTGGGTGGAGTTACTGTTTTTAGAGAGAGAGAGCGCGATCGGGAGAGAGAAAGAGCAAACGAACGGGAACTGCTTATGCGTTTTTTTTCAGCTTCTCACTTCGATTTTCTTGCTTCCAAAACTCCGTTTCTTCCCTCTTTTCCTCTTCCACTCTCAGTGTTCTCCTAGTCTTACTCTCAGTTTTTCACTTCAATCTTTTCCTTTTCTTTGCTTCCAAAACCTCTTTTTTTTCTCCTCCTTCGCTGTGCATGCAGAACGTGTATTTATAGTGAAATTAGGCATGCAGGTTGTGTGTTTGCTGCTGCGTGGGCTCTGCATTTTGCAGAAATCAGAGAGTTGCAGTGCAGTGGTTCGCCTCCCGCCCTCGCAAAGGATTTGCAGAGGTGGGTTGCAGAGTGCTCGCACTGCTCCGTTGTCTGAACAAAGGGCAAAGCACATGCAATTTTGGCTTTTTGCAATTTAGTCCTTTAATATTTGATTGGTTCAATTGCACCCCCAATTAAATTTAAATTATTAATTTTATGCAATTGTATCCCCGTCAAAATTTCAACAGCAACCTTAAATGTGCGCGCCTTTTTATTTTGGTCTCTGGTTTCCGATTGCGCGATTTAACCCTCAATTGCGCGATTTAACCCTCAATTGACTGTTAAATTCTCAATTCGTTCAATTTGGCCCCTGATTGACTTAAAAATTCAAATCGGTCTCTAAAAATTCCATTCTCTTCAATTGAGCCCGAATTAAATTCAAGAAATTGGTTTCTCATTGACTAAGCCTTTAATAAAATTAATTTGAGCAATTTAAAGTATAATTAAGTCCTTGCACTTAATTAAATCCTTCAATTGGACCTTAAATTAATTCCTGATCATAATTAAATTTTAAATTTGTCGACGATTAAATCGAATCAACCCATAAAAAAATATAATTATGTCATTTAACTTAGTTTTTACACAGATTCATCCAACGATAAATTATTTTTGCCTTAAATCTGTATTTTTCTCTATTTTTGGAACCAAAGAGATACGATTGGACTCGCGAAAACAACCAAAAATTCCAGATTGATTTTTCTACCCACACTGGCTCCTTTTATTTTATTTTTGTTATTTTTATTTTATTTTGGGGAGTAACCCAAAAATTGGGTTACGACAATCATCATTGCTCATTTTATAGGCTTTTTAAAGCCTTTTTACAGCCATTTCCCACACATCTTGGGAATCTAGCCAAACTTTTACTTGAATACACTAGGTTTTATTATTGTCCTATGTTAAATAAGGACATTGAAGTAAAAAGTTTGGATTAATCAAATCAAACAATAAAAAAACAATCTCTGATACCACTTGTTGGAAGAAAATAAGTGTAGTAGGATGACAACGCAAAGATGCAAAACTTAAAAACAAAAAAAAAAGATTTAAGAGAAATGCAATCTTATTAAGTGTTTCTCTCTTGGATATTCCTTTTACACATTTTTAATTATACTTATGATTATAAGTCTATTTATAGACATAAAATACTAGATAATTAAGGATTTAAACTTAAGCCTACATCCACACCTTAAATACCAATTCATAGTTGAGCATTCATTCCTTCACTAGTCCAAATTCAAAAGTACAATAACTACTTTATTAATCCATTACATCACTTAAAGAAATCCTTTCTTCAAGATTTTTCAGTCTTGAAGATATTCTCTCTCTTAGGATTTTACTCTTGGTGAGATTTTCTCACTAACACCAAGACTTCTTACATAAATGAAGGGGACGAACAAGAGAACTTCATTCATAAATATTTATTTTTAATTCTCTCTTTCCTGTTTGTCTCTCTTTCTTTCCTGCATCTATCTGTAAATAAATATAATCATCTCTATATTGCTAGAGTTTTTAATTGAATTTAGGAATTTATTGATGATGTACAATGAACTTAGTATCATTTGATATTAGAGATGGAGCCAGTTCCTAGAAAACAACTTTAGTGTAGTGAAGAAAGTAGCTAATTCATATGTGCATGCATGGATGGAAGAAGATGAAATTAAAGTTAATTATATAAGTTTTGATATTTTGTATATATGATCATACTCTTCTACATAAAAATAACTATATTTACAAAAATGTAAATCTATAGATTTTATTCACCCACAAACACACCACTTGTCAAAAGCTCCTAGAGTCTCTAGGATCTAACAAAAAAACCCTAGAGCTATCACTTGACATCCCCCAAAATATAGGCTACATGTGAGGGAACAAATGAGGGTAAGTGTTTAAGCACCTATTCCATAGAATAATTACATATTATAGAATGTAATTATATAGGAAATATTGTAGTCATACTCTTGTATGGTATCTCCAGCATTACTATTGTATATTGTCCTACTCATATATATAGAAAGGGTTGACTAACTATTAGGTTAAGCCTCCTAATTATTCTCAACTTGATATCAGAGCCTTCAGCTGTCAAAACTCTTTTCTCCCTTTGCAGCCGACCCTATCTCCTTCCTCCTCAATGGACTCTACTGCTCTCGCAGTCGACATCTCCCTCTCCACGGGTGCTGTAGCACCACTGGCCAGCCATCCCCATGCTGCTGGCTGAGAGCAACCTCCACATGCAGAGCATGTTTCTGATTCTTCTTCTCAGGATTCTGCCGTTCCTTTGCCTCTCATGTGAACACACACTTTAACTATGGTTCCTCTATCAAACACCCACCAAATTGTTTCGTTGAAACTTACGAACAAAAACTATCTCTATTGGAGAATGCAGATGAAGCCTTATCTCCTTGGTCAAGATGTTTTTCATTTTGTTGATGGCTCCATGTCGTGTCCTCCAACCCATATGATTGATGCTTTGGCTGGTTCTTCCTCTGCCATCAGCCTTTCTCTTCTTTGTTGAAAGCAACAAGATCAACTTATTTTGAGTGCTCTACTCTCCTCCCTCTTTGTGGATGTGTTGCATCTTGTGGTAGATTGTTCTAATTCACAACCATTAATTATTTTTAAATAAAAACACCATATACCAAATCACACGGAATCAAGCAAGCCATATATAATTAACAAATATAATCTCAATTAGCTAGTTATGTATAATTCATATATAGAAACTATTGAAAGAAATACAATAATACATGTTAAAAAATAATATAAATAATATTCCGAGGTCTAACATAATAGAATATGTTTTTAAGTGAGATGATTTCGTGACATAGTTTAAAGCTTTGCTGACCCATCGGTCATGAGTTCCAATCTCATCACCCCCATTCTATTTGATAAAAATCAAGTACAAGGTAGTGTGGGCTTGTTCAAGTTTCAAGCTTAAAAGACTTTTATTTGAGTGACATGTTAAGGAATAATATAAATCATATTCTAGATCCTCACCTAATAGCTTAAGTTTTTAGGTGAGATGGTTTCGTGACAATATCAGCCTTCAAGAATGACATGAGAACTCAGCAAATTATAAACCGTTAAGGATTAATTAGATCAAAACAATGCACGTGTTAGGGTTCCTTGGTATTAAATCAAATTAATAAAGTTGACGAGGAAAGAAAGCTTGTAAATTAATAGTGTAATTGTTATGTAAGTAATTATTTTTGTACTAATCTCACGTGGGAAGCCAAAAGAGAGGTCTTGTTTTTAGAGTTCAAACCCTGCATTGCACATGCACTTCTGTATAAAATCCTGCATGCGATCTCTTGAGACAAACTCCTGAATAAAAAAATAAGAGTTGAAGGATTCTTGTAAACCCATGAGCCGACACCATGCATCCACGTGACAGCAAGAACTCTATCCCATGCGGGGACTTTTCAATCTCAATCAGTTTATGTATGTTTCTTTATGTTTATTTGTGATTAGTGAACTCCATTTATTATTAATTTTCTCAGCTACAACTTTCAAGGTCCTCGCATGTATTATCTTTGATGAATTTCCTACTTCAACTCTTTAAAATCAAAGTTTGGTCTAGCTAGTTGAAGCATATATTTAAAGCTTACATTAATGATAGGTCAAATGATTCCATTCAACGTACGGTTTTATATACATTTTGACAATCAATGTTCTATTTTCAAATAAAGTTTTTATATATATATAGACCATGGTCCTTTTTTTCCTTATTTTTTATACGATCGATGGTTAAGTTCATCCTATCATCTTTGCCATTGATCTGTGAAATGTCTTGAATAAAAAAAACTTGAGGATTTATATAGATTTTATGCTTGAAGTTGGTGGGCAAAAGAGAGTACAGTTTACATTTAAATATTCAAGCCAAGTCACTAAATTTCAAAAGTTTCTCTGTATATTCATGTGCCATGGAGAAAACAACTCGTAAGGAGTACTGACAAAGTCTACGAAGGTCATATTAATTCCACATAATTTAATTCAACATATTAATTTTATACTCGAATGTCATATTAATTCAACATATTTTAATCAATTATGTTTGATTAGTATTTCCAGACAGAAAAATAGATTTACAAGAAATAGAAAGATAGTTGTTTATAGAAACGAAGATAAAACTATAAAACAAATACGTTTTAAAAAAAAGAATTACAATGAACCTCTATCTCTATTGTTTCTTTCTTTTCTATCTAATAATAATAATAATAATAATAATAATAATAATAATAATCAAACTCTACTATATAATTAATTCTTTTATCTTTTATTATCATTTGATTTGTGTTCTAACATAGAAAAAAACATATTTAATTAGAAACAAAAATAAAAATATAAAATAAGTTTATGGGGCAGTTTCAAAATAAAATTTTATACTTTGAAAACCGTTGTCTTCATTTTTTTTTATTATCTTAGAAAAGTAATTAAACACTATCTTAAAGAGTTGCTTTCAGAAGAAGGCTAAGATTCTTTCAAAAATTGTGAAGTAATTGATGAGGAAGCAAGGATTGAAAATGCATAAATGAGTAGGGTTTTCATGAATTAGGGTTTTCATTGCTTTGTTTCTTAGGGGAATTTAGACCTGCAAAATACATAATTTAGGTAGGGTCCCTTCATAGAAGTTGTAGAATGAAGTGTTATCTTTCCAATGAGTCCAATCCCGTCTAATTTGGAGTTCTGGAACTCCAGATATAGGTAAAAATATGAGGAGAGGTCAAGTTGTCACCTGTGTTGACAGTTTCAACCAAGTTGAGAAAATAGCAAAAAATTAACCATGTTAAGGGTAGAAATTGTCCCTTTCCCTTCATAAAATGTGTCTTGATCTTCAGAAAATAAAAGAAGAGAATAAATGGTGATAAAAAATTGAATTCATGATGTCCACTTGCACTATAATTGAGCTGAAAAGTTAAAGGATGATAATGAGGAATATAAGTGAGAAAGAAAAGATTTGGTAAAGAGAAATGAATATTATTACCATTTTTATTGTTGTTGTGTGTGATATGTTGATTAATATGAAAAAAAATGGTGGGGTATTTGTGGTTTCAGGAGGAACCGCGGGTGGAGGGCAACAACAACAGGGGAACGCAAGTCGAACGTTCATAGTAGGCAGGTACTTGGTACCTAAATCTTCTTCTAATAATTATTTTCCTTATTAGTTATTTAACTATAAGTTACAATTTGGTGCTTATTGATGAGGAAAAGAAAAGGGGTAAAGGATAGGTTAGGGGATGGAAATATATATATATATATATATATATATATATATATATATATATATATATATAGGAAGAAACAAGCTGGTTGATATCGGCATTATCGATATGTTGGTGGTTAGATATATACCCTGATTAACTATCCAGCTTCAGAGTAGTTAATGATATCAGCGGGTGACGTTGATATCAGCATAATTTATAAACTTGATTAGCTATTCGGTTTCAGAAAAGTTAATGATATCAGCGGGTGACGTCGATATCGGCATAATTTATAAACTTGATTAGCTATTCGGTTTCAGAATAGTTAATGATATCGGCGGGTGACGTCGATATCAACATAATTTATAAACATGATTAACTATTCAATTTCGGAATAGTTAATGATATCGGCAGGTGACATCGATATCAACAAAATTTATAGACTTGATTAGCTTTATGAGATGAAAGCTAATGATGTCAAGAATCCTTGACATCGGCATACTCTAAAACCTCCTAAGGTAATAACGGAACAAAAATGAACTATTTTGGTTTTAAAAATATTTAATGACACCAACGATTATGTTCGTGTCGGTATTCTCATGAAACTAATTAGTTGTTTCTAGGACGGGCAACTAAAGACACTAATGGAGGTCATTAGTGTTAGCTATAGTCTTTTCGATATGCAGAGGGGGAGAAGTAGTCAAAGGAAATAAATGTTCTTTTATAACTTTAAAAGGGTGTATATGGTTGTGTTTAGCATATGATGTAAGTAGATTGATGGATATATTGTTTAGATTTCTTTTGTAAATTCCTAGTATTTACTTAATTGTTTTTACTTATATGGAAAATCTATATTTTGCAGGTTCCTCCCATTCTCGTCAGGAATAGATTTTAAGCCTTAATTCTTTTTTGTATAAGTTAGGAACTTAGGGAGTTATAGTGAAATTTTGTTATGTAGAAGAACATGTAAATTGAATATAATAGTATTTTTGTAAATTTTGTTTCTGGAATATTAAATGTATCAACTACGCTCGAGATATTAGAAAGTACTAGATTAGCTTAGAATATTAAACTGTGTTATGTTCTATGTATATGTATATATGTATCTATATGTGAAATCTTTGTGTGCGAATTGACTCTTTTAATTTTTATCTTATGCGTGTGATGTAAGATGGAGTTTGAGAATGAATATGGTCCTGAGTATATTCTAGAATGAATTATACAATTGATTGTATTAAATATGGATGTGATTGTGGATGAGATGTGATTCAAATTGTGTGCAGGTTGTGTTATTAAACATGGATGTGATTGTTGGAAATTTTGGCGAGAGAAAAAAATTTCTCATGCTTCATCTACCTTTTTATATGGGGAAAGATTAACAAATAAATAAATAGGAGATTTTTTTTTTGGGGTTGTTACACTCCATCTCTCTGCACTTCTCTTAAAAAGGACAACTTTATGTTAAAATGTTTGGTCTTGCCATGAAAAATAGGATTATGAGAGATAGCAATGGTAGCTTGGTTGTCAAAAAGAATCTATGTGTTTTCCTTTTGTTCCAAGTTAAGATCAATTAAAATCTTCCTTAGCCACAAAGCTTGATTAACAACAACTATGGCAGCATCAAACTCGGCTTCAGTAGTGGATTGAGCTACAATTTCTTGTTTTTTATAATTCCATAAAAAACACCAGAACCTAAGGAAAATAGTAGCCTAAGGTGATCTTCAAATCATCAATAGAACCTCCCCAGGTTTACCCCTGCCTCTGCTCTTATTAAACTGTCTATATCCACCATTGTCAAATGAGGTATAACTTTGTTGATTACAAGAGGGTCTAAAAATTTGTGTGGATGACATTGAAGGTTTAAACATGGTGTTCATAACAATAATGTATGGTGAACTGTGAGGGATGATGTTTTCAACAATGCGTTCCTCAGCTAGTATCCGAGAACGAAACTATTTCAATGAAATAACACTCTCTCGCCCCTTGACTACACATCTAAAAATGCTATACTCAGATGGAAGCCCATTCGATGCCAAAATCACAATATCTTCATCTAAAAAAAAAACCCCAGCAACAGATAGATAATCCCTAGCTTCTTTGATTTTAAGAAGGTATTGGCTCTTACACTATCAGTTCCCTTTCTAATGTTCTGCAAATTAGACTTCATTTGAAAGATGCTTGTCTTTGAAACAATAGAAAATTGTTCCTTCAAATGTATCCATAAATACCTAGAACTATTACTACCAATAGCACAAGACATAGCTACTATAGACAAGGTTGCAATAATTAATTGCATCATTGCTCTATCATGCATTTTCCATATCAATATCTCATCACAACTCACAACAGATGAAGAAGAGTTAGGAGCATGTGTACCACTTTCACCAGTAATAGTAGAGGGAGGGCACTGGTGTGAGCCATCAACAAACCCAAAAATGTTGTTGCTCTCCAACAATAATTGCATTTGAAAGTGCCAATTCAAGTAATTAGAATCATCTAATTTGACATTCACAGAAGTGGAGATTGTTGAAATAAGATTGGTGATAGGGGATTGTAGAATTTGTAATTGGGTAGCTGTCACCATTGCAGAAAAAAATTGAAGAGTACAAAAAGAAATATGAAGAGAAAAATAGAGAGCAAGATGCTTCAATCACTTTCTAAGAAGTAACAGTGTCTTGATTGATGAATTTTAGACAAAGAGTTTTTTCCAAAATAGATTCAGTAGTAGCTGACGAAGAAATTTAAAGAGGATTGAGATGAAGATTGCAGAAGCACAAGGTTAGATCGCTTACTTAATCTGCGTGAGCATTACAATAGCTCTGATACCATGTTAAGATTGAGAGAAATTGCAGGTAATTGAAGAAATTGAGGGAAGAAGAAAGGTGTTTAGGAACGGGAAGAGAGAAGAGAGAAAAGACAGGGAGAATGAAAATTTCAAATTGTATAACAGTACAACAATTCTGTTTTTCTACATAACTTTACCGTGTGTGCATATTTCAATTTACACACATACCATACACCATCATTCATACTCTAGACTATAACTACAGTACTCTAGAATATTCATTCTTCTATACTCTAACATGTTGAGGATGCCTGCTCTATGGTTGAAGCCGCTGAGACCTTATCTGAACCTGAAATCTCATTTAGTCACAGCCCTTAACGTGACAACGAGAATGTAGTTTGTAGAGGTCAACAAAGTCGAGATGACACAAACTGTAAAGTCCCGAATGGTACTACAAAGTGCAATAATCAAACAGACTCAAGCAGAGAAGTGGGCTTAATGGCAAATACAGGCGAGCCACCAGGATCGTGTCAGGAACAAGAAAAATCTGCCATTAATTCTCAGTGCACTTCTATTAGCATCCCGCAAAAACCAGAATCAAAACCAAAGCCAAAGCCAAAGCCAAAGATTCTTCTAGTAGAAGATAATAAGATCAATGTGATGGTGATGAAATCAATGATGAAGCAGTTTGGCCATACTATGTGTCAAGGAACCATCTCACCTAAAAGCTTAAGCTTATAGTTGAGGTCCCATAATATGATTTTGCAGGATGTTTGCATGCCGGTAATGAATGGCCTTAAAGCTACACAATTGATTCGTTCTTTTGAAGAAACTGGCAATTGGGATGCTGCTGCTAAGGCTGGAATAGAGTCTTCAGCTTCATTACAAGATGGTCAGAGTTCTATTCATTATGATAAGCGGGTGCCTATAATTGCGGTGAGCATTTCACTGCGTTTTAAAAGCACTTTTGAAAAAAATTGAAAATTTTTTATTTTTATTTTTTATTTTAAATTCATTTTTTTGGTGTTCTTAGATTATTTTCATGTGCTGATATCAAAAATAACTTTTAAAAAATAAAATAACATCATTTTGATGCGTTTTTGAATGAAAAACATTTTAAAAAACAACCCCAACCACACTCCTAAACAGGCACTTAATAGCCTCCAAAACTTTTAGACCCCATTCTACCTCCTGATTCACTAGAAATCTTACCACCTTGAGTGTTTTCAGTTAGATTTTTGTTATTATCAAACAACACAAAGCACTGTGGCTTGCTTTCTACAGTAGCCGAGCTATGCTGAAGCATCAGCATATACTAACAGACTCAGTTGTGAATGCAGATGACAGCAAATGCATTATCAGAGAGTGCAGAGGAATGTTATGCAAATGGTATGGACTCATTTGTTTCAAAGCCTGTGACTTTTCAAAAACTAAAAGAGTGCTTAGAGCAGTATTTACCATGATGTCTGATGTAAATTTGTGTACAAAAAATGTTAGGAAAGTTTTGTAACCAATGTAACATGTTCTTTGCAGCCATTAGTATCTCAATAGAAGGTAATGCAGGATTCCCCTTCAGTAACATTAACACAGAACAAAATTTTCACTGAAAGAGAAACAAAGGGCAAGAGATATACTTGTGATTATTTACTAAAATCCTGAAACTCAGTATATTCCTACTACATATATAGAAAACATCTTACTTCTATGTATCTGCACAATTCAATGTCCTTACAATGCCAATGGCTACTGGGGCTCCAAGTGTCAAATGATATTCTACAAGTCAATTTCCAAAGCTGTTGGTCTGTCTTGATTTTGGCTGGTAAGCTGATCAATATTTAATACTACCTCTTGAGGTGTTTGCCTATCTGGACTAGAATCATAATCTGTAGAAGAAGGATCTTCAGGAAATTGTGCTTGAATTGAGCAGGCTGATGGACTTGGCACGCCAATAGGAGGCAGACTGATGCCATTTCTATCAGTCAGCTCCTTTTGTCTGGAATTTAGGGACGTAGAAGAGTCCCTTTGAATGAAGACTCTGAAGAAATTTTTAGTTCTATCCCATGTTGAAGCTGTGGGATCAGAGTGACTCAACTCTCTTCTTTCTCGGGAAACAAACATGACAAAGAAGATAATGAGAGCTAATAATGCAGCTAGTCCTGAAATTAAAAATAATCCCCAGAAACTCTTGAGACTAAGGATATTAGATGAAACAGAGGAGCTAGATTCAGGACAGCTGCCTCTTTTGCCAAACCATGCATCCTCTATTCGCTTCATTTGATCCCCCTCTGTCACGTTTAAAATTGCCCTTGATATATCAGGCACTAGAGAAGAACCTTTAGGGAAGACCTGAAGTCACAAAAACAAAGTATACATGAGAAACTATAGATTATTATTAAGGACCATCTCACTTAAAAGCTTAAACTATTAGGTGAGACCCCAGATTTATATTATTCTCTAACACATCTTTTTAAGTGAAAGCTCTTTGGGCTTGAAACTTGCGCAGATTCACATTAACTTATACTTGGATTTTTATTAAATAGAATGGGAGTGGTGAGATTCGAACTCGTGACCGCTGGGTCAACAAAGTTTTGATACCATATTAAAAAACCATCTCACTTAAAAGCTTAAGTTTTTAGATGAGACCCGAATTTATATTATTCTCTATCACTTATTAGCCATATAGGAAATGGAAATAGAAAGATGAAAAAGTGAACTTACAAAGCCAAAACCTCCGGTTTTGAACGTAGGTTCAATCATGGTATATTTCGAGCAATATTTTGACAGAAAGAGTTTCGTATATGGCACTTCGTCGAAAGCAGCAGCAATTCCACCATTTCCACTTCCTTTGGAAAAGAGTTCGTGGCATTCTTCTGGAGAATTATACACCCTGAGCTTGGACTTGTCGAAACCCAAGCCTAGCAAGATTCCTAGAACAAAAGAATCCCTCAGGTAGCCTACATACTCCCCCTTCATTATGAGATCATGTACATCAGTAACTGTAGGCTGCAGTTGCTGGACTGTAAGTAAGCTCGTTAAACTGGCCGTGTAGCTCTGTGTGAGGACCAACACAACGAAAAACCATATAATTACCACAGCCCGAGTCAAGTTGCTAACCATTCTCTCCCCTGCAAATATAAACATGAAGTCAATTTGGTGTTTATATATATTGGTGAGTGCTAGTACTACAGAAGAAGGGAGATTCATAGGGGGGAGGGAGATTACGTTGTGCAAAAACCATTGTTGAGAAGGAAAACCAAAAGCTAGCTCCTGCTTGATCTGAAGCAGACCCTCGAAAATCTTCATTCACTCTGTGCTCAAGAACCCAGACAACAAATCCAATGAAAACAAAGAAAACAAAAGTGCTCACCCAAAGGTCCCATGTCAAAGGTTTCATGAAGACCCATGCATTTTTACTATTGTTGTCTGCTATTGGAACAATCATGGAGACACCACTTTCTGTGTAAGGCAAGGTGTAGTCGATGTACAAGGACCTGTTGAAGATAATGGTCATGTCTCCAACCACAGCATCAAACTTCTGTTCGCAGTAAACAAAAATGCAAAAGAAAGAAATTTAGTTGCATCAACGTGGCTGATATTAATGGAAAATCATAAACATAGAATAAGTACAGAAAAAAAGATATAATTATGTTTTACCTTTAAGTACACTTGATAGGCCAAATCATTGTAAGTTCCGGCAGGCTTGCCGTCAGGATTGGCATAGGGAATGTACTCATAAGGTAAAGCATAAGGCAATGCTTTCACTACAGCATCAAAAACATCTATGCAGTATCCGGTGACTTTTATGGCGTTGGAAATAGGATCCTTCGTCACAGCCACAAACTCTTCGTAGCCATTCTTCACTGGCACTCCTATTTTCAACTTCTTCTCATTTGTGGGAATCTCCCAGCCCTTGGGAACGACGAATGTATCCCCAGGAAAAATTGCAGTTGAAATGCTAGACATAGAGGTTGATTTTATAGGTTTATATATTCCAGGATCCAACTGTTTCACGAGTCCTTGTGCTGGTGTCCAAAATCCAAGCCCTCTTACTCCATTTCCGTTCACATTAACTATCTGGAAAGCTGGAGGTTGCAACTGCCTATCAACAAAATGGTAATCTCCTGTAAGGCCTTTGAAACTAGTGTTTGATAAAGCTTGAAGAAGGTTTGGACCATTTAAAGAGGTGCCAAGAGTTGCAAGATCCGTCGATGAACTGCTAGAAACATTTGCCTTTTGGAAGCCAAAATTTGTAGCTCCAGCTTTCTCTACTGCCATGGCCAACGCTTTCGTAGCATCATAGGCCCATAGTCCATAAATGTTCAACTCAGCGTCAATGCTATTTTGATTATCTTGCAAGAATTTTCTTTTCCACCGAGCTCGAAAGTTTTCAAGCTCTTTTGTTCTTGGAACGTAAGGTTTAATACCCAGTACCCCTTGCATTGTATCAGTGACAGAAGGATTTGGTGAGCTCAAAAACTCAGCCGTTAGACCATCAGTCATGATCCAAACATATCCTTCGCTCATCATTCCAATGTCTTTCGCTTTCGCAAAAAGCCGAGCGCCAAGAGATGGAAACATGTGCACGATAAAAACTCTAGTTTGCATTGTCATCAACTTGTATAGCTCTGCAACAATTTGAGCATCAGTGGCTGATGGAGAAATGACACTCCGGTACGGGACACGAACATCTACTGCTTGCAGAGCATCAGTTAAATAAGGTATCACTCCCTCTCCATATTCGTTGTCAATGTAGATGGGCACCGCTTCTCTCCATCCAAAGGATTGAACCAGTGTACTTATGGCATTCACTTGAGCTGAATCATCAAGTGTAGCTCGAAAAAAATACGGACTCCTGATGGAAGCGAGAGAAGGACTTGTAGCAGAAAATGATATTATGGGCACCTGAGCTTTTTCTCCAAGCTCAATAACAAGATTGGCTTGCATTGATGTTGATGGCCCTAAGATTGCTTGCACCTCTACATTTTTTATCAAGTCGAGGGCTGCGTTTCGCAAAGGAGAGAAGAAAAATCAAAGACCTTACGCGAACCAAATTTGAGCAGCTGAGAGAGCAAGCAAAGATTAATATAAATTATATTCTGGACCTCACCTACGAGTTAAAGCTTTTAGGTAAATTGATTAATTTGATGTAGTATCAAACCATGATTGACCTAACAATCATAAGTTTGAATCTAATCACCTCCATTCTATTTGATAAAAACCAAGTATAAATGTGAGCCTGCACAAGTTTCAAGTCTAAAAGTTTTTACTTAAAGAGGTGTGTTAAAAAATAATATAAATTATATTTTGGAGAGCTTTTTAGGTGAGATAGTTTTTTTGACAAGATGACATTCAAAAGAAATCAAATTCCACTTTCTTACTTACAGGATTACCATTCTGAAGTCATGTTTTATGATTTGTGATCTCCTCTCTTCTCCCCCCACATAAAAATATCTAACCTATACTACCCTGGCCAGCTATCCTTGCTTCTCTAGCTATGTGTATCTTTCACTATCAATCCATTTTTTTTTGTGCAGAATATGAACTTAACTTGTTATCCTTCGTAACTCGAGGAGGCAAAAGATTTTAATGTCATTTAAGAGTTCTGTTCCAACTTGAGTAAAAACAGGCCTATTCATTGATGATCACGCATAGTGGAAGAACCACAGGTCCTATATTGTTTATGCATAAAGATTGGTAAATCTAAGGGTGTAGATTACATCAGAAGACGGCCGATAAAAAATGAGGTTTGTATAGAAGTGTTTTTCCCTGTATTTTGATAGAGTTCTAAAGTCAGATGATCTCCATATGCAGATGCCGCGTTTGAAGGTACAGAGAAGACCAATTCTATTGTGTGGAGTGCAAAATGCCTAGCCACAATATCAGATACGAGCTAGAAATACAGCCGCAATGGATGACTTTTCAAGAAAGATAGCCATAATTTATGATGACTTTTATATGTTTTGACCCCACATATCATTGAAGGATCCTAGTAAAACAAAGAAGTATCTTCATTATCATCACATCCCTGTATGGCCACAATTATACACGGATTTCTATGATAAAACTAAAAGAAGTTCCAGATTGAGAACCTCGGATAATTAACACAAAATTTGTAAATCTCTACCGTTAAAATGTTGATTTTGTTCAAACTTTTTGATAAAAAAAGATTCATAATTGGAGAAAAGAGAAGATGAAACCAAGAAATTAGGAGGGAGAGAGGGGGGGCAGAGAGGGTACCTGCAGCAGCTGCACCAACAACATCTTTCTTGGAGTCCCTGATGGCGAGGGCCACTCTGGTTTTGTAGCCACCATGAGTGGCATAGAAGTCTGAAAGGGCCATTTCGATGCAGCTCAAAGCAATCTTGCCATCCAAATCACTGTCCAGGTCAAGAACCACACCAACATTCACTGGGATAAAAGTTGTGTTTTGTGCCACCCCCATTTCAATGAACAAAATCTTCAAACAAAGAAAGAGCAAGAAGGAGAGAACAGGCTTGAAAGGGGTTTTCCTCATCTTCCTGATCCTAGCTAGATTTCTTGATACAAGCTATGATAGGAAAAATATCTTATTTTAAGGTTGTTTAGCATCAGAGAGTTTGAAACTGTACGTTGGGAGGGCCCAATTGTGTTAGTTCGAACTTTGAACTTTGAAGAGAGGAGAGTCTCATTGACTGTTATTGCCAGGAAATTGCATAGTTTGACAATCAAACCATAAATATGGTAAAGGCTAAAGGTCGTGAACCTACAGCGATAGATCTACTCATGCACAAAGTTACAGTCAGTACATTAAATATAAACTAATTAATCTTTGGATGTATTGATAGCATATAACTTCAATGAAATACCTACCCCAGATCTGTGGAAATCTACTTTATAATAACCAAATATATTCCTTCTCTTATCACTATTTCATTATCGTTTACCTTGACCAAATCAAAGTACTTGTGATTATTGGTTATGGAATATTTACATTAGCATCTAGATTTTTTTTTAAAGTTAATATTCATGTCAATTTGTGTATACTTCAAATAATTTTATGAGTCATAAAATTAACAATTATATAAATCTTTAATAATTATACAATCAAATATCTTAAACCTGAAACTACAATAGAGTATCTAGATATTTAACTTTTGAGGTGAGGGACATGATTAGAGTTAAAGGGTTTTGCTCCTAACCTTTTTTTTTTCCTTAAAAAATCTTGGTAACCCTAATAAAATAAATACATAAATATATAAGTTAACATCCAATCAACTCTTTAATCCCAATTAAATGAAGATCAGTTATTAATTTGTCAATTAATTATGCCTCTTCCATAGATTATCATGTTAGAGTAAGATTCTTTCAATCTTTTTCTTAGCCGACAATCATCAAAAAGCACATGCGGACGTAATTGTCTTTAGTTTAAGACAAATGCCACAAGTCCTCTATCTTCTGGCCCAGGAAACACCAAATGTTGTTTTCAAGACAACTCTAGTTATCTCAAGCACGTCAAGTTCTTTGTACAGTACTACCTCTTGTCATTTAGTGAAAAGAAAATCAGCATAAGAAAGGAAATAGTTATAGTAATATGAAGGTTATAGATACTAATTACTCCAAGATGCTAACACTTTCTATTTTCTTATAAATTCATATCTGTATATATGAAACTAAATTTATAGGAACGATTCTAAGATACATCAATATAAAAGAGAAAAAATAATAATAATTCCATTCTATAATGATTAATGCTTCATATATGAGTTTTTTTTTTTATAATATACCAAAAAAAATAAAAATAAATAAATAAAGGGATGATGATGGCTGTCCTTATGGCGCTGCTGGTTTTGCCGTGGAGCTGCGACTGGGGGATGCCACAGCTGAACGATAGTGAGAGCTAGAGGGAGGAGTTGCTGGTCGTTGTTAAGGAACTATCTCATCTAAAAATTTAAGCTTGTAGGTGAGACTCCAGAATATGATTATATTATACTCTAACACACCCCCTCAAGTGAAAGCCCTTTGGGCTTGAAACTTGCACAGGCCCACATCACCTTGTGCTTGGTTTTTATCAAATAGAATGGGGGTGGTGAGATTCGAACTCGTGACCGCTGGGTCAACAAGGCTCTGTTACCATGTTAAGGAACCATCTCACCTAAAAACTTAAGCTTGTAGATGAGGGCCCAGAATATGATTATATTATACTCTAACAGTCGTGGGTATGGTTGATAATGGCGATGTTGGTGCAGCTAATTACGTGTTAGTAGTGCAGCTTATTACGTGATCATGGAGTTCAGATCATGGCAGTAGAATAGAAAGTCACGTTTATTTATGTTCTATAAATTGTAAGGTGGCATTTCATTTTTTTTTTTAATTCTGCAATTTATCAAAGCTTTGTGAACAGTAAAAACATCTACTGTTCAAATTAATTTCTGGCATTCATCATCCTCTGTCTCTCCCCTGTTTCAATTATTTCTTCGTTAAACACTTTCACTCTCTTACTGCCGTGGAAAAGAGAACAGGGGCTGCTGGTATGGTGTTGCTGGAGGTTCGGGCGGTTTTGTGAAGAGGACTTTGCTGGTGGTAGAAGGTGGAGAGAGAGGGCTGACAGTTGTGGGATCACGACTTTGATGTTTTGGTTTGCTGATACTGATGGTTTGCTATGGGAGTCTCGGTGGTAGGAGGAGATATGGTGGAGGCTGAACTGGGCAATGGTTGAAATAGGCTTGCTGTATGAGTAAAGCTGGTGGTGAAAAGGAGGAGCTATCAGTCAAAGCTCTGTTGGGAATGGTGGAGATGGTGGCCGGAAAGTGGCTGTGGTCACGTTGCTAATTGACAAAGGAGGCTGGGTTCTATAACTTGATACCTCCTAGCAGGCTTGTAATCGTTAAAGCTTAAGTTTGTGTTTTTTTTTTTCTAGAGCCAGACAGATAAAGGAATTGTTTAAACCCTAAAGAAAGTAAAATTATTCCATAGTTACTGCCCTTTCCAACCAACTGACAGCTTCTATACTCAATTTCTTAAACCTATGAGAACACATGTTGGGCTTGAGCAAAGATTTTAGAGAAACTAAATTTACAAGAGAACATGTTAGGCACACTTAGCTTCTGACAGAATCTATACTTGAGTTTGATTCTATCTATACATGAGCTTGATCTAAGTTCGTTTCATGTTTTTAGTAATTCAGTTGACTCGACAAAATCAAGTTCAACCCTATTTGAATGATTTTTTTTGACACAATTTTAATAAAAGATAGATGCAAATTGACCTAATGACCCATTCTCCTTTCCAGATCAGTTATATATCGTTGAAAAGTAAACTAGATTTTTTTTTAAACAAAGAACCAGTCTACGGTTGGAAAAGTGAATATGCACCCATGTCTTTTTGAATTTTATTGACTTTTTCTTTATGGGCTTATTATTTTCTCTTGAATTCTTGAATTGTTAGAAATTTCATGCAAACTTGGTAAATAGAAAATACGGTGGCTTTTGGTCAGTTCACAAATTTCAGAATGAAAATCAAAATTACTTAAACCTAAAAATAATTGTGGTTGAAGCTGCTTAAGATACCACAAAGAGAGATTTCCTAGTCTTCGATGCCACAACCATACAAGAGGATGTTTTCAGTCTTGATTTTGTGTCTGATGTGCTTGACTCAATTTTGATCCCCCTTATTCTGTTAACTCTAGGTAATATAGATTTCCTCGTCTAACATCATAACCAAGAATTTTTCGGGTTAGAATATCCTAAAAAACACAAAAGAGAGGCCAAAAGTTAGTGCATGCAAGGGTAAAAGTAATTTGGTTGATTAACAAGAGATTGTATTCTAAGAGATGGAACAATGAGAAAACTATCTAGAGTTAGAGAATCGGTCAAGGTTATAGACCCTTCCCATGTAATAGTGGAGGTACTACCATTAGCTATGCAAATAACTGACCGAGAGGAGGGTTTCAAGAACTTTAAATTACTGGAATCCCTGGTCATATGATCGGATGCACATGTATCAATAATCCAAGTACTATTTTTAGTAATGACAGAGTTTGCAAAAGTTTTACCAATTGTGCCTGGATGAACAACATTCGCCATAGGTTACCTGTTCAGTTTTCATAAAATTTATCATACCTATTTTGATATTTTTTCTTAAAATCCCACAAGTCAAGGTAACCAATAATTTCATAGCATTTTTATTTTGAATGACCCACTTCACCGCAATGAGAACACACCAGCCCACCCAGTTTTTTATAACCCGAATTAAACTTTTGCCTCTCACTTTCATTTCTCTCATTTACGTGACCCATATGTCTCTCACCTCCATTTCTCTCATCCTGTGACCTCTTTCATGCCAGTGGCTATCCATCGATTAGAGGTTCCTAGCCACCATCGCTGCGTTGTTAAGGAACACCAAAGGTGTTAGAGTATAATATAAATCATATTATGGGGCCTCACTTACAAGCTTAAACTTTTAGGTGAGATGGTTCATTAACATGGTATCAGAGCCTTATTGACCCAACGGTCACGAGTTCAAATCTCACCATCCTCATTCTATTTGATAAAAAAATCAAGCACAAGGTAATGTAGGTCTGTGCCAGTTTCAAGCCAAAAAAGCTTTCACTTGAGGGGGGGTGTCAGAGTATAATATAATCATATTCTGGGGCCTCACCTATCAGCTTAAGCTTTTAGGTGGGATAGTTCCTTAACAAAAGGCACTCCCACGATTTGTGTTGCCGGATTAGAGGTGGGTATGTTTGTTGGGTTGATTTCTATTGTGATTGTATGACGATTGAGTGTTGTGAACTTGATTGGGATTTGTGTGGGTTTCTAGGATTTTTGTAGTTTTTTTTTTTTTGCTTTTTTTTGGGATTTGAGTGTGAATTTTTGGGTTCGGGATTGAGTAAATTCGATCTATGAACAGTAATACTAGCACTGTAGCCTCCAGGGATAAAAAATGATTTGAAAAGAAAAAAATAAATTCAAGAGAAAAAAAATCCGTGAAAATCTAGTTTTTTGGGGGAAAAAACGCTGTAATTTTCTTGTATTTTTTTCTTTATGTGGGTACGAGTTGATTTCTAGGTTTGATGAAAAAGTACTAAAGAGATTAATTTCTAGGTTTCGTATCAGAAAGAGAAGAAAAACAAGAGAAAAAAGTAATAATCCAACAATATGATTCAAAGAATTTTTTTTCGAGATTTGCTCTGATACCATGTAAGAATTAGGGATATACTTAATTTCTGTATATTCAATTGCTGTTACAATAAGATTTTAAATAGAAAAATTTACAATATAATTCTAGCTAAAATATAATGCAACTTTAGCTACTTACTAAAACAATTTCTATTTCTAGTATAGTACAAAATAACAGGCTATATTTAACAGATATAATGAATATCTATTCAAGCAATTAGAAATCATCAAACACCTTTCAGAAATTTCTAAACCCATCAATCTTTCTCTTCTTTTCTTGAGTTCTCAGCAGTATTATAGGACAGAAAGTCATATAAGAATGAGAAGAACCGAGAGTGTAGCCGTGCTTGACCGGTGTCGTGATCTCAAAGTGTACGAGTACTAATAGGATTTAGACCTCTGGTGAATAACAGCGTTAAACCTCTGATCAGTATGAGTCGGAGTCTGATGATTAACATTAGACTTCTGGTTTTCCTTAACAGGGACCTCTAGATTTGGGTTGGTGAGCTGATCAGCAAATATCACTACGTCTTGAGGTGTTTGGCTACTTGGAAAATGAATCCCATTCCGGCCATTCATTTCGATATGGGACGTGAAGTCCCTTTGATTGAAAATGCTAAACAAATGTCGAATTTTTCTCCATATTGATGTTGTGGATTCGGAGGGTTTCAAGACTACTCTTCCCTCCTGATGAACAAACATCACCATGAAGATAATGAGAGCTAAAAGTGAAGCTATTCCAGCAATTAAAAATAATCCCCAGAAAGTCTTCATACTAAGGCTGTTAGACGAAACCGAGGTGCCGGAATCTGGACTTGTTTGATCGCCAAACCATTTATCCTGGAGGTCCTTCATTTTATCTCCCTCGATCATATTCAAAATCTCTCTTGATATGTTAGATACATCAGGAGAACCTTTAGGGAAGACCTGGAATTCACAAAACAGATAATGGCAGTATAAGACTATACACTAACGAGCAGTAGAGAGAAATGGAAATAAAAAGATAGGAAAGTTAACTTACAAAACCAAAACCTCCCATTTTAAATGAAAGATCAATCACTGTATATTTGGAGCGATATTTTGGCATCAAGAGCCTAATATATGGAATTTCATCGAATGCAGCAGCAATACCACCATTTCCACTTCCTTTGGAGAAGAGTTCGTAGCATTCTTCTGGAGAGTTATACACAATGAGCTTGGACTTGTCAAACCCCATGCCTAACAAGATTCCTAGAACAAAAGAACCCTTCTGGTAGCCCACATACTCCCCCTTGTTAACGAGCTCATTTACATCAGCAACTCTTAGCTGCTGGATTGTAAGTAGGCTTGATAAACTGGCGGCGGTATAACTCTGTGTGAGGATCAGCACAACAAAGCACCATATGATTACCACTACTCTAGACAAGTTGCTAACCACGCTCTCCCCTGTAAATTAATAAAATTAAAATCAATTCGTTGTTTATATATATTGCAGTGTTTCAACAGGAGAAGCGAAATTACGTTGTGCGAACACCATTGTTGAGAAGGAAAACCAGAAGATAGTGCCAGCTTGATGTGAAGCAGGTCCTCGAAAATCTCCATTTATTCTGTGCTCAAGAACCCAGACAACAAATCCAAAGAAAACAAAGAATAATAGAGTGCTCGCCCAAAGGTCCCATGTCAAAGGTTTCAAGAAGAACCAAGCATTTTCGGTAGTGTGACTTTCTATAGGAACAATAATGGAGACACCGCTTTCCATGAAAGGCAAAGTATAGTCGACGTACAAGGATCTTGTGTAGACAATAGTAACATCTCCAACCACAGCATCAAAATTCTGTTGGTTGTAAACAACAATGCATATGAATGAATAACTCCGAAAAATAAGACTTGTGTCAATGCAATGTCAAAAACATAGAATAAGTGCAGCAAAAGATACAATTATGTTTTACCTTTAAGTACACTTCATTGACCAGATCATTGTAAGTTCCAGCAGACTCGCCGTCAGGCTTGGCAAAGGGGACATACTCATAAGGCAAATCATAAGGCAATGCTTTGACAGCAGTATCAAAAACATCTATGCAGAATCCGGTGATATTTGTGGTTTTAGAACTAGGATATGTTTTGACCTCCACAAACTGTTTGAAGCTGGACTTCACCGGAACTCCTATTCTCAACTTCTTTTCTTTTGTGGGATTCCCCCACCCCTTGGGAGCAACAGCTGGGTCGCCTGGGAAAATTACGGTTGAAATACCAGACAGAGAAGTTGAATTTGTACCATTACTAGGAACCAATTGTTTCACAAGTCCTTTTGTTGGTGTCCAAAATCCAGTCCCTCTTCCACCATTTCCATTCACATTAACTATCTGGAAAGCTGAAGGTTGCAACTGCCATTTAACAAAATGGTAATCTCCTGTAAGGCCTTTGAAACTCGTGTTTGATAAAGCTTGAAGAAGGTTTGGGCCATTTAAAGAGACGTCAGTTGCAAGATCCGTTGATGAATTGCTAGAAACATTTGCCTTTCGGAAGCCAAAATTTTCAGTTCCAGATTTCTCAACTGCCAAGGCCAAAGCCGTGGCAGCATCATAGCCCCGCAGTCCGTAAATGTTCAACTCGGCGTCAATAATATATGGATTATCTAGTTGGAATTTCCTTTTCCACCGAACTCGAAAATCTTGGATCTCCTTTGTATTTGGAACATTAGGCTTAACACCCAGTACTCCTTGTATTGTCTCGGTAACAGAAGGATTTGGTGAACTCAACAAATCAGCTGTCAGACCATCAGTCATGATCCAAACATAGCCTTCACTCATCATTCCAATCTCTTTTGCCTTGGCAAAAAGCCGAGTGCCAAGAGAGCCATACATGTGCACGATGAAAACTCTAGTTTGCATTGTCTTCAACTTGTATAGCTCTGCAACAATTTGATCATCAGTGGCTGATGGAGAAATGACACTCCGGTACGGGACACGAGCATCAACTGCTTGCAGAGCATCAGTTAAATAAGGAATGATTCCCTCTCCATATTCGTTGTCAATGTAGATGGGCACTGCTTCTCTCCATCCAAAGACTTGAACCAGTGCACTTATGGCATTCACCTGAGTTGAGTCATTTTGTGTAGCTCGGAAGAAGAAGGGACTCCTGATGGAAGTGAGAGAAGGACTTGATGCAGAAAATGATATGATGGGCACCTGAGCTTTTTCTCCAAGTTCAATAACAAAGTTTGCTTGCATTGATGTTGTTGGCCCTAAGATTGCTTGGATTTCCATATTTTTTATCAAGTCCAGCGCTGTGTTTTGATAGAGCATAAGAAAAATTAAGAGCATTCAATAATCTTTCACAATCAATGGAAAACCAATGATAAATTTGTTAGAGAATAATATAAATTATATTATGGGGTCTCACTTACAAACAAGCTTGCTTGTAAGTGAGACCCCAGAATATAATTTTTATTATTCTCTAACTGAGATGGTTCATTAACAAAATTATCAAGCTTTCATAAAAGTTCAATTTCAATTTCTTTTCCTGTGTAGCATCCTTATACTCATCTAACTAAACCTGTTTTAATTAATTTCAAAGCAAGAAAATAACAACACCACAAAAGTCTATCGAATAGTCTTTACCAAAAGAATCTTTTTAATTCAAAATTATATTATTAAAAGAAATTCTATCTAATAAAAACTAAATATTACAAATCTCCTAAGCTACTTATATACTGTGAAAACCTCTTAAATGAAACTGAAAAAATAATAAACAATTTCTAAATTAAATAAAAATCACAAGTTAACTAGGAAAATATATCAAATTCCTGCATTCTAACTTCCGGGCCACATTTAATAACCTTTTCAATCATAGATGGCTAAAAGTTCTTATAGAAAAAAAGCTTTTAAGTACCGGCATATTCCACATAGTTAATTTAATTTAATTTTGATCCTTAATGATAATTTAATATAAATAATTTACTGATAACCGAAAGAGTGGTCAAATAAACTCTTAAGTGGTGTGATTTCGTTAAACAAGCGGATGGAGTTTTCTTATTCTTTCATCAAGTAGGGTTGAGCCCTGTATTTGTGACCTCAGGGTTGCTGTGTTAGAAGAAATATAATTTCCATTTTAGTCAAAGAAAGAAGCAACCGACCTCTTGATTGTTATACATATACCAGGCAGTAATTTTCTCAAGGCCTACAGCAACCATTGAAGAGAAATATCTTGGGTGCGTTGTCATTGCTGTAGGGTTTTGTTTTTTGGTTGGAGTTTTGTTTTCATTTGATGATGAGCTTCGTAGCCACATACAACTTGCTGAAAATCTCGCCAACCAATTGTGGACTAGAAGTACTTCTTTGACTTTCATAGAATTATTCTAATTTCACGACATTTGTAGCATTTTCTAAGATTGATTCCAAGAATCTTTGTTAACTGCATTGATAACTTAAGTTTTTTTTTTTCTTTTCTAGCGATCCCTATGCTCAGCTACACAAGCTATTTTCCTTCTTTGATCACCGAATGAATTCGAATTTGTGTGCAAGTTACTCTCGTATGTTTTTCGGTCTATTTGGTGTCACATTCTTCAATAACCTATTTGAGATCCTCGACATCACTAATAATTCTGGTGCATATTAAAAAAAAAAAAACTTTTCCAGTATCTCTCTTTGTTCTCTTGTGGACAGAAAATAAAAAAATCGCATAAACTTTGAAGATGTTTTTGTTGGTGGGTGACTTTGATAGCGTAATTTGATAGTGTAAAGTAACAATTTCACCTAAAAATTTAAGTTGTTAAGTGAGATTTTAGAATATAATTTAGATTATTTTCTAACACATCCCTTCAAGTGAAAGCCTTTTGGGCTTGAAACTTGCACAGATCCATACTATTTTGTGCTTGATTTTTATTAGATAGAATAGAGGTGGTGAGATTTGAACTCGTGACCGCTGAGCCAACAAGACTTTGATACTATATCAAATAACCATCTCATCTAAATACTTATAATTCAAATAAAAAGTAAAATCTCAGGATATGATTGATTTATATTATTCTCTAACAGATAGCAAGTTATTGGTTCATGTAGGCATTCGAGGTCTATAATTCAAACAGAAAAGATCTTGATTATTTGCTACGTAATAACAAGTATAGTCATTCATGATTGGAGCATACAGATGATAATATCAAGTTTTAAAGGGTGTGTGTGTGTGTGTGAGAGAGAGAGAGAGAGCGAGAGAGAGGGAACCTGCTGCAGCTGCACCAACAACATCTTTCATGGAGTCCCTGGTGTTGAGGACTAGTCTGGTTCTGTAGTCACCATGAGTGGCATAAAAGTCAGAGAGGGCCATTTCGATGCAACTCAACGCAATCTTGCCATCCAAATCACTGCCCAGGTCAAGAACCACCCCAACATTCACTGGGATTGATATGTTTTCAGCCATTCCCATTTCTGTGAACAAAATCTTTACACAAAAAATGAAGAAGAACGAGAGAACAGCCTTTGAATGGGTTTTCTTCATCTTTTTGTCCACCTATGGTCGTGCTGATTGTAGCTTAGTTATTTTTTCTTCTTCTTATGCTTGGAAGGAAAGATCTCTTATCTATAAAGCTGTGAAGCTTGAAAAGTGTAGATACGCGGGGTAGGCCAAACTGTATTTTTTGGTGAAAGAGAAGGGCAATTTACACGGCGTAATTGCGAGGAAATTCATGATTTAAACCAACATCATCAAATATTTGAAGCTGTCAACCCATCTGCATTTACTTGGAGATTTCTCATATTGACATCTAATGTCAAGAATACCTGTAGAACAGAAGCCCTTGGATGCATGGATACATCGCGTATGATTCAACGGAGTAGTTGCGTCGGGTTTGCTGGAGAGGGATTTAAACTGATCCAAGATATTTGTTGTCTTATTTCACAGCTTTTTCCTTGACTAAATCAAAATACTTGTAGTCAATGGTTGTTTCATATTCAAGGTTGTAGTTACATTAACATCAGATTCTAATTCTTAAGGTGTCGTTGGAAGATATTTTCAAAAAAAAAAATTAAGAGATTAAGAAGAATTTCATAGAATGCATGCTGGTCAAATATTAATAACAAAAATTGAGAAAACTATAAATGAGTAAAAATGTTAGAATCGTTTCATTTTATATCGTTAAATAGTAGATTATATAAAATTGTAGAATTAATTAATGTTGCTATAAACAGATATCTTAATTAATCACTTAGTTGAGTAAAATATTCTTCTTTACTTTCACATCAATATATACATGGAATTTCTCGATCAATTAGCTAGGACTTGAAAGAAAAGGAACTAATTAACCTAAAAACTGAGGCCTAACTATATATGTAGACCTGATTTTAATCCCAGATAACTTTTATTTTCATTTATTTATAACAAAATAAATATATTAATATCGATGCAACGGGATAATTTGACGTTATTCCGTAGCAAAATCAAACCTTGACTTCAGCATGGAACGAGAAGATATAGGGAACTTGAAAAATCTGGTGGAAAAATCTTCTAGAGTTTTCTTGCTTTTTCGTGGTAGAAAAATCGGTGATCAGATTTTAGCTTTCATAGCATTTCTTGTATTCACAGCTTCCCGTGGTCTCAAGATGTGAATATTTGAATAAATTAGTATTTTAGAGAAAAAGCAATGTGTTGTAGATTTCTTGGAAATGATCTTGAGTAAGGAAATCTAATCTACAACCTTTTTGTATTGTTTTCAGCACGGAAAGACATATTTCGGAATAATTATGAGAATTGAATTTGAACTACTGAATAAACTAGAAAAAAGAATAGCTCTCAAATTGGAGAATTAATTTTGGCAAAAATTTTCTTGCACATAGAGAAGAAATTAGAAATGCCTGCACCTAGTTTGCTCACAAAAACACATTTGGTCTGACCAGCAGACAGTTTAACCAATATAGCTATGTATTAAGGCCACTAGAATCATTACATATTGGTTAAATCCCTTCGAATTCGTGTTGAAAACAAGCTCTATTGTAAATTAGACTTTGTTGTAACCTAGACTTTTTTTGCAACTTGATTGATCAAAATATTCAGTCACTCTAGATATATTTTTTCATTCATGAAATGTTATAGGATCTATTTTCATCTTTCTTGGATCCTAGATTCCACTTTTCAATGTCAAACTCTTATATCTAGTGGGATACTTAGAATTGTTAGTTTCCTCAACAGAACAGGAGACCAGTCTCATTCTCCAGATTTTGTCTTCATTTTAGCATTCAAAATGATTTTATCTGACAAAGAGTCTTTCATAAGAGTTGTAGTCTAGATGTGTAGATGAACTTGAAATTTTTATATAACCTCATTATGATATTTTAGGTTTAAGATATGCTCGTTTTAATAAATAGTGTGAAAACTAAAAGTTCTGTCGCAAGTAGGATTTCATCCCACTTTTGTAGGTCTAGTTAGAGGTCCAAACAAACTCGAATTTCTTCCCATCATACCTTCCTGAAAATCTTGACATATGTATTTTAATTTTTGATTTAGCTCACGTTCACATTCTGAAACTATAACGTGGTGAAAAACTTATCATAAGAAGCAAGATATGAAACATAAAATATAAAAGTCTTATCTTTTAGCAATTAATTCACAAAGTCTCTTAGATATGCCAAACTTATAAAAATAACTTCCAATAAGCTCAAATAAGTTCCAAACACATTTAAAAGCATAGTGTAAATATATATATATATATATATATATATATATATATATATATATATATTGCACTTATCAATGATCTTAATAATTCTCATTGTTTATCAAATTCGATAATCAACATCTTTCTATGGGCTTGTAAAGCTTGTATCCTTTAAACTTTAGATCATATCTCACTAAGATTAGTTTTTTCTCTTGTCATTTATCTTGGTCCTTAATCATCGATATGATATTAATGTTTTTAGCACTTTCAAGTGAGTAGCACTTAACTTTTCTTTATCTATGCCTCTTATGGAGTCATGTCATTTAAACCTTTTATAGAATACCCATTTGACAAATAAACATCTATATGCACATGGTCAATGCTCTTGAGCACCTCTATTTATATTATTTACACCACCATAAACCCTCGCAACTATTAGAGTAAACGTATGATATACATAAATATGTGTACTGCAAATATGTAAATAGTATTGTATGGTATATGTAGTTGTTATAGACTACTATAAATAGGTATTGCTACTCACGTGTATGTTAAGAAGGAATAATAACAGAGTGTACAAATTCAAATTTCTTTTTTCCCTCTCCTCTCTTCTACAACTTGCAAGATCTTCTTCTTCTTCCTCTCAATTATTATATTTCTCGGTGATTATTCACTATCTTAACAACAACCACCTTGGCAAGCTGTCTTATAGCTATGAAAAAAGCATATCGGGAATTTGTCCCTTTCTTATCTAATAAAATTAATTTTTTAATCGCTTCATTTTTATTTTAAAAATGAGATGTTGAAAAGTTTAAATTTTATTTTCAATATTTAAGTGATTTGATCATAAGGCAAATTTTCATTATAAATTTTCTTTTCTTGAAGGTGCATCACAAATGTAAATTATTCATGCCAGCCATCATAACATGTTTAAATTGGAATTCATCAAAATCTTTGAGGAGGGAACAACACATGTACTGAACCTTTGGGGCCTACCGATCTAAATAAGGAATTCTCCAAATTCGTTCATGGAGGCAGCCCCTTCTGATCTCTTCTATGCTTCGCCAATGGGCCTAATTAAACTAAATAGAAGTTGTGGAAAAACTCTAAATGATATCAATCAGCGATTGTTGGGTTTTATCTTTCAATATTAACTGAAAAACAAACAGCGTCATGTTTTTCTTGTAGATTTTTTCACTATGTACATAGACATAAATTATTGTAAATTGTGACAGTAAAACTACTATTTTACTCTAGGGATAAAAAATTAACCCTCAGAACTGGGGTTATTTTCAAAAGACATGGATGGTATTTCCGAAATTCTTTGCATAGTTCAACTACCGTTTTACCCCTGGGTGGTAACATGCGGAACAGTGAAGGTGTTTTGGTTTTTCACAAATTTATACACAATAAAACTACAAAAATAACCCTAGAAAAAGAAAAAAAACACCGGAGACGGGGATATTGTGGTACTTAACCCCTGTTTTTTTCGTGGTTATCGCTGGATCCAGGGGTGTACAGGTAATAGAACATTTTTTATTATTTCTTTTTCTGAAACACTTCAGGCGTGTCGTACGGATGCGCCAACAGTGTTCACATGCACGTGCCTTTCAAGTGGCAGGTGCTGCATCTCTTGGCGGTGTAAACTAACTATCTAACGTGTCACCTGGTGCGCCGCCATGTCCTCTACATCCCGGTGCGGCACGTGTCGGTTTCCTGTGGTTGGGGTATTGCCAGTGAACGATTTTTTTTGTTTTTTCTCCCTTTTCTCTCTCATGCCTTCGTGAGTTACAGGTAAGTCCTTCATGTTTTTGATGGTTTTAGTTTAGTCCCTGTTCTTTTGATTTCGGTTTTATTCCTGATTTCTTCAATGGAAATTTTGATTTGTTTCAATTGTGATCTTCAATTGAAGTTGATTATATATGTTGGTTTTTATTTTAGTCATTATTCTTTTAATTTTTTGATTTGTTTTTTGGTTCCTTTAATTTTTTTTGGCACACGAGTTTTAATTTATTGTAATTTTGTCCTCTAATTGAAATTGGGCATATAGGCTAATTTTCATTTCGTCCCTTCTTTTAATTTTTTTTTAAATTACACTCGCAGAAATGCCATTATTTGTTTAGGTCCCAAGGTTTTTATTTGTATCAATTTTATCCTTCAATTGGATTTAATTATATATTTTATTTTTTTATTTCGGCCTTTATTCTTTAAACTTTTTATTTGGTATTAATTTCTTTTGTTTTTTTCGGTCTATCTTTGACAAAGTGTTTATTTTTTTACTCGTATTTATTCACCTATTCTTTTAGTTTTTTTTTAATTTTTTTTTCTTTATTTTTTATTTTGATTTTATTTTTCTTTGGTTCAATCCTGAAATTTTTAATTTATATTAGTGATCATTTTAAAATTAATATTTCTTCTTCTTTCCCTTTGTTTTTTTTATTTGTCTTCTGTGTGAGATGATTTTATGATTTCATTGTTTGCTCAATAATAATGATAATTTTAGTGATTATTTTTTTTTTGTAAAAATGTTTTACTTTTTTTTTTATTCTTTGGGGTAATTTAATGATTTTAATTGGTTGGAAAAAAAATATTGATAATAATTTGAATTGTTATAGTCATGATAATGACGATAACGTAGGGATGATTTTTTAATGATTTTTCTTCTCTTGGTAGATAGAAAATTAACTACTTATTTTTGTTATTTGATTATTGCAGGTGTTTTCATAATTTATATTTTGATTGTTGTGTTTAATTTAAATTGGATTATAAAATGAACTAATCCTATTTTTTTGAATTTTATAATTCAGATATCCGAATCTTTTTGCTTTTTTAATGATGATGATAATTTTATATTGTTGATTTCATTGAAACCTATTAAACAGATTAATTGATATCATTTTAAAATTCATATATTTTATAGTAAACTTGCATTTAACAGGAATTCTGCACAGATTTATAATTTTGTCCAAATTTATATTACAATAAAAAAATCTCATATAATTAATATTTTTTTGCGTTGAAAAAAATATGGTTCCGGTGTGACGAGGCGTGGGTAAGTGTCTAGTATATATATATATATATATCGGGAGGTTCACAACCACTAGAATACATTTCTGCATACGATTACTAAAATAGTGTACAAGGGTATCGACATAAGTTTTCAAAGCACAATGTATTATAGAACAGCAAGTCATATAAGAAAGAAAAAAACCGAGTGTGTAAGCTGTGCCGGACTGCCGTTGTTTTCTAGTACAAATCGGATTTAGACCTCTGATGAATAATAGTACTAGACCTTTTATCAGTACGAGTAGGCGTCTGATGATTAACATTAGACTTCTGATCAGCAATTATTACTACTCGAGGTGATTGGGTATTTCCTGCAGAGGATGGAGATCCATGAAATTCAGTGTGATCTGAATTGCCCGATTGACTTGCCGCGCCCATACTTTGAAGGTGAATCCCATCCCGTTCATCCGCTTCACTTTTTCTAAAGGCATGGGATGTTAAGTCCCTTTGATTGAAAATGCTAAACAAATGTCGAATTTTACTCCAAATTGAAGTTGTGGAGTCAGAGGGTCCCAAGACTACTCTCCATTCCTGATGAACAAACATCACTATGAAGATAATGAGAGCTGAAAGAGCAGCTATTCCACAAATTAAAAATAATCCCCAGAAAGTCTTGATGCTAAGGCTATTTGATGAAACGGAGGTGCCGGAATTGGGACAACTAGTTTGTTTGCCAAACCATTTATCCTGGATTTCCTTCATCTTATCTCCCTCAATCATATTCAAAATTTCTGTTGATATATCAGGTACAAGAGGAGAACCTTTAGGGAAGACCTGAAATTCTCAAAACAAAAAATGGTAGTATTAAACTATAGACAAATGGTATATTTGGAGGAAATGGAAATAGAAAGATGGGAAAGTGAGCTTACAAAGCCAAAACCGCCGGTTTTGAATAAAGCATCAATTATGGTATATTTGGGGCAATATTTTGACAGAAAGACTTTCATATATGGCTCTTCGTCGAAAGCAGCAGCGATACCACCATTTTCACTTCCTTTGGAGAGGAGTTCGTGGCATTCTTCTGGAGAACTATACACCATGAGCTTGGAACTGTCGAAACCCAAGTCTAACAAGGTTCTTAGAATAAAATCACTCTGGTAGCCCACATTCTTCCCTTTCTTAATGAGCTCATTTACATCAGCAACTTTTAGCTGCTGGATTGTAAGTATGCTTGATAAACTGGCGGCATAACTCTGTATGAGGATCAGCACAGCAAAACACCATATGATTACCACTACTCTAGACAAGTTGCTAACCACTCTCTCCCCTGTAAATTGATAAAATTAAAATCAATTTGGTGTGTAAATATATATATTGAATTGCTTCAATAGGAGAAAATAAATTCATGAGGGAAAGGGATATTACGTTGTGAGAACACCATTGTTGAGAAGGAAAACCAGAAGATAGTGCCAGCTTGATTTGAAGCAGGTCCTCGAAAATCTCCATTTATTCTGTGCTCAAGAACCCAGACAACAAATCCAAGGAAAAAAAAGAATATAAGAATGCTCACCCAAAGGCCCCATGTAAAGGGTTTCAAGAAGAACCAAGCACTTTCGATATTGTGACCTTTTGTAGGAACCACAACGGAGACACTGCTTTCCATGTAAGGCAAAGTATAGTCGACGAACAAGGATCTGCTGTGGAGAATGGTAATGTCTCCAACCACAGCATCAAATTTCTGTTAAAATAAATTAAATACATAAGAAAGAATATCTCCAAAAAATAAAAAAGATTGGCATCATTGTGTATGATATTCAATGCAATGTCAAAAGCATAGAATAAGTGCAGCAAAAGATACAATTATGTTTTACCTTTAAGTACACTTGATTGACCAGATCATTGTAAGTTCCAGCAGGCTCGCCGTCAGGCTTGGCAAAGAGGACATACTCATGAGGCAAATCATAAGGCAATGCTTTGACAGCAGTATCAAAAACATCTATGCAGAATCCGGTGACTGTTGTGGTGTTAGAACTAGGATTATTTATGACGTCCACAAACTGTCTTAAGGTAGACTTCACGGCCGGTACTCCTATCATTAACTTCTTTTCATTTGTGGGAATCCCCCATCCCTTTGGAGCAGCAGTTGTGTCACCTGGGAAAATCACGGTTGAAATACCGGACAGAGAAGTTGAATTCGTACCATTACTAGGAACCAATTGTTTCACAAGTCCTTCTTTTGGTGTCCAAAATCCAATCTCTCTTCCTCCATTTCCGTTCACATTAACTATCTGGAAAGCTGGAGATTGCAACTGCCCATCAACGAAATGGTAATTTCCTGTTAGGCCTTTGAAACTGGTGTTTGATAAAGCTTGAAGAAGGCTCGGACCATTGAAAGAGATACCAAGAGATGCAAGATCAGTTGATGAAGTGCGAGAAACATTTTCCTTTAGGAAGCCAAATTTTGTAGTTCCAGTTTTCTCAACTGCCAAGGCCAAAGCCGTCGCAGCATCATAGCCCCGTAGTCCATAAATGCTCAACTCGGCATCAATAATATATGGATTATCTTGTTGAAATTTCCTTTTCCACCTAACTCGAAAATCTTGGAGCTCTTTTGTACTGGGAACATAAGATTTAACACCCAGTACCCCTTGTATTGTCCCAGTAACAGAGGGATTTGGTGAACTCAACAAATCAGCTGTCAGACCATCAGTCATGATCCAAACATAGCCTTTACTCATCATACCAATCTCTTTTGCCTTGGCAAAAATCCGAGTGCCAAGAGAGCCATACATGTGCACGATGAAAACTCTAGTTTGCATTGTCATCAACTTGTATAGCTCTGCAACAATTTGATCATCAGTGGCTGATGGAGAAATGACACTCCGGTACGGGACACGAGCATCAACTGCTTGCAAAGCATCAATTAAATAAGGTATGATTCCCTCTCCATATTCGTTGTCCATGTAGATGGGTACTGCTTCTCTCCATTTGTAGGTTTTAACCAATTCACTTATGGCATTCACTTGAGTTGAGTCATTAAGTGTAGCTCGAACAAAATACGTACTCCGAATGGAAGTGAGAGAAGGACTTGAAGCAGAAAATGATATAATGGGCACCTGAGCTTTTTCTCCAAGGTCAATAACAAAACTGGCTTGCATTGATGTTGTTGGCCCTAAGATTGCTTGTACTTCCACATTTTTTATCAAGTCTAGGGCTGTGTTTTGATAGGGCAGAAGAAAAATTAAAAACTTGTAATAATCTTTCATGTTCAATGAAGACAATTGGGAAGACCAACGACAAAATGGCCGTTTTGCAGCAGTGAAAGACCATGCAATTATGAAACTTTCTTAAGAACTCAATTTTAATTATAAAAAATGGTTGTTTGAGTCTAATCGTTCTACAGTAATGTCTTTGGATTTGTAATCTCGTATCTTTTCCTCTGCCCCCTTCATCACAAATCATGAAAACACTTGACAACCCAGAATTGTTAGAAGGTAATGATGATTTAGGAGGTCGTTCAAAGGCGTTAATGATTAAGGATTGAAATGAAAATAGTGTATCACTCCATACAGTTAATTCGCTGTAAATTTTGCCAACCCACTAGACAATTCTAGAGTACTTTGGACTGTGGACTAAAATATTTTCTTTGACTTTCCTAGAACTATCCTAACTTAGTTTAGCACTAACATGCATTAACTTAATTAGTTTAGTACTTTGAATTGTGGCTAGAAGTCTTTCTTTGATTTACATAGACTTATTCTAATATCACGACAAGTAGTTTGTAGCATTTTCTAAAACCTTTGTTAACTGCATTGATAACTTAAGAAAAACTGTTTTCCTTCTTTCACCAAATGAATCCCGAATTTGTGTGCAAGTTACGCTCGTATGTTTTTCGGTCTATTTGGTATCACCTTCTTCAATAACTTATTTGAGATTTAAATGTGAGATTTTGAAATAAAAATCAGTTCAAATTTTTATAGTCTTTACCGAAAGAATCTTAATTCAAAATTTTATTATTAAAATAAATTCTATCTAATAAAAACTAAATATTACAAATCTCCTAAGCTACTTATATACTGTGAAAACCTCTTAAATAAAACTGAAAAAATAATAAATAATTCTAAATTTAATAAAAAATCACAATTTAACTAGGAAAATATATCAAATTCCTGCAAACTAACTTCCGAGCCATGTTTAATAACCTTTTCAATCATAGATGGCTAAAAATTCTTATAGACAAAAAGCTTTTAAGTACCGGCATATACCACATAGTTAATTTAATTTAATTTATATCCTTCATGATAATTTAATATAAATAATTTTACTGATAACCCAACAAAATAACGTATTACTGAATTGTTTGCTGTGCATAAGCTTACAATATATACAATAAACACAGTAAAGGGTGGTCAAATAAATTCTAAGTGGTGTGATTTGTTAAACAAGTGGAGGGAGTTTTCTTATTCTTTCATCAATTAGGGTTGAGCCCTATATTTGTGACCTCAGGGTTGCTGTGTTAGGAGAAATATAATTTCCATTTTAGTCAAAGAAAGAAGCAACCGACCTCTTGATTGTTATACATATACCAGGCAGTAATTTTCTCAAGGCCTACAGCAACCATTGAAGAGAAATATCTCGGGTGCGTTGTCATTGCTGTAGTTTTTTTTTTTTTTTTGGTTGGAGTTTTGTTTTTATTTGATGATGAGCTTCGTAGCCATATACAACTTGCTGAAAATCTCGCCAACCCATTAGACAATTCTGAAGTACTTTGAATTGTAGACTAGAAGTCTTTCTTTGACTTTCATAGAATTATTCTAATTTCACGACATTTGTAGCATTTTCTAAAATTGACTCCAAGAATCTTTGTTAACTGCATTGATAACTTAAGAAAAATAAATATTTTTCTTTTCTAGCTATCCCTGCACTCATCTACACAAGCTATTTCCTTCTTTAATCACCAAATGAATCCCGAATTTGTGTGCAAGTTACTCACATTCTTCAACAACCTATTTGATATCCTCGACATCACTAATCATTTTTGTTCATATTAAAAAAATTAAAAAAAATCCTTCCCAATATCTCTATTTGTTCTCTTACGGACAGAAAATAAAAATCAAAATCCTTCCCAATATCTCTATTTGTTCTCTTACGGACAGAAAATAAAAATAATCGCATAAACTAAGCAGATGTTTTTGTGGGTGGGTGGGTGACTTTGATAGCAAGATATTGGTTCATGTAGGATTTCGAGGTCTATAATTCAAACAGAAAAGATCTTGATTATTTGCTACGTAATAATAAGTATAGTGATTCATGATTGGAGCATACAGATGATAACATCAAGTTTTAAAGGGTGAGAGAGAGAGAGAGAGGGAACCTGCAGCAGCTGCACCAACAACATCTTTCATGGAGTCCCTGGTGTTGAGGACTAGTCTGGTTCTGTAGTCACCATGAGTGGCATAAAAGTCAGAGAGGGCCATTTCGATGCAACTCAACGCAATCTTGCCATCCAAATCACTGTCCAGGTCAAGAACCACACCAACATTCACTGGGATGGATATGTTTTCAGCCATTCCCATTTCTGTGAACAAAATCTTTACACAAAAAAAGAAGAAGAACGAGAGAACAGCCTTTGAATGGGTTTTCTTCATCTTTTTGTCCACCTATGCTCGTGCTGATTGTAGCTTAGTTATTTTTTCTTCTTCTTATGCTTGGAAGGAAAGATCTCTTATCTATAAAGCTGTGAAGCTTGAAAAGTGTAGATACGCGGGGTAGGCCAAACTGTATTTTTTGGTGAAAGAGAAGGGCAATTGGAAGACGAGGAAGTCAACCCATCTGCATTTACTTGGAGATTTCTCATATTGACATCTAATGTCAAGAAGACATGTAGAACAGAAGCCCTTGGATGCATGGATACCATCGCGTATGATTCAACGGAGTAGTTGCCTCGGGTTTGCTGGAGAGGGATTTAAAGTGGTCCAAGATATTTGTTGTCTTATTTCATTGCTTTTACCTTGACTAAATCAAAATACTTGTGGTCAATGGTTGTTTCATATTCAAGGTTGTAGTTACATTAACATCAGATTCTAATTTTTAAGGTGTCGTTGGAAGGAATTTTCAGAATTTTTTTTGAAGAGATTAAGAAGAAGAATTTCATAGAATGCATGCTGGTCAAATATTAATAAGAAAAATTGAGAAAACTATAAATGAGTAAAAATGTTAGAATCGTTTCATTTTATATCGTTAAATAGTAGATTATATAAAATTGTAGAATTAATTAATGTTGCTATAAACAGATATCTTAATTAATCATCTAGTTGAGTAAAATATTCTTCTTTACTTTCACATCAATATATACATAGAATTTCCCCGATCAATTAGCTAGGACTTGAAAGAAAAGGAAATAATTAACCTAAAAACTGAGGCCTAACTACATATGTAGACCTGATTTTAATCCCAGATAACTTTTATATCAATCTTGTTCTTTTTTAATTCTTTTCATCCACATTGATCCCGGACTCTTATAAAAAGATAAATATATTAATATCGATGCAACGGGATAATTTGACGTTATTCGGTAGAAAAATCAAACCTTGACTTCAGCATGGAACGAGTAGATATAGGGAACTTAAAAAATCTGGTAGAAAAATCCTCTTGAGTTTTCTTGCTTTTTCTTGGTAGAAAAATCGGTGTTCAGATTTTAGCTTGCATAGCATTTATTGTACTCACAGCTTCCCATGGTCCCAAGATGTGAATATTTGAATAAATTAATATTCTAGAGAAAAAGCAATGTGTTGTACATTTCTTGGAAATGATCTTGAGTAAGGAAATCAGATTTTTTGTATTGTTTTCAGCACGGAAAGACATATTTCGGAATAATTATGAGAATTGAATTTGAACTACTGAATAAACTAGAAAAAAGAATAGCTCTCAAATTGGAGAATTAATTTTGGCAAAAAATTTCTTGCACATAGAGAAGAACTTAGAAATGCCTGCACCTATTTTGCTCACAAAAACACTTTTGGTTTGACCAGCAGACAAGTTAACCAATATAGCTATGTATTAAGGCCACTATAATCATTACATATTGGTTAAATCCCTTAGAATTCTTGTTGAAAACAAGCTCTATTTTAAATTAGACTTTGTTGTAACCTAGACTTTTTTTGCAACTTGATTGATCAAAATATTCAGTCACTCTAGATATATTTTTTCATTCATGAAATGTTATAGGATCTATTTTCATCTTTCTTGGATCCTAGATTCCACTTTTCAATGTCAAACTCTTATATCTAGTGGGATACTTAGAATTGTTAGTTTCCTCAACAGATTAGGAGACCAGTCTCATTCTCCAGATTTTGTCTTCATTTTAGCATTCAAAATGATTTTATCTGACAAAGAGTCTTTCATAAGAGTTGTAGTCTAGATGTGTAGATGAACTTGAAATTTTTATATCACCTCATTATGATATTTTAGGTTTAAGATATGCTCATTTTAATAAATAGTGTGAAAACTAAAAGTTCTGTCGCAAGTAGGATTTCATCCCACTTTTGTAGGTCTAGTTAGAGGTCCAAACAAACTCGAATTTCTTCCCATCATACCTTCCTGAAAATCTTGACATATGTACTTTAATTTTTGATTTTGCTCACGTTCACATTTTGAAACTATAACGTGGTGAAAAACCTATCATAAGAAGCAAGATATGAAACATAAAATATAAAAGTCTTATCTTTTAGCAATTAATTCACAAAGTCTCTTAGATATGCCAAACTTATAAAAATAACTTCCAATAAGCTCAAATAAGTTCCAAACACATTTAAAAGCATAGTGTATACATATATATATATATATATATATATATATATATTGCACTTATCAATGATCTTAATATTTCTCATTGTTTATCAAATTCGATAATCAACATCTTTCTATGGGGTTGTAAAGCTTGTATCCTTTAAACTTTAGATCATATCTCACTAAGATTAGTTTTTTCTCTTGTCATCTATCTTGGTCCTTAATCATCGATATGATATAGTTAATGTTTTTAGCACTTTCAAGTGAGTAGCACTTAACTTTTCTTTATTTATGCCTCTTATGGAGTCATGTCATTTAAACCTTTTATAGAATACCCATTTGACAAATAAACATCTATATGCACATGGTCAATGCTCTTGAGCACCTCTATTTAAATTATTTACACCACCATTAACCCTCGCAACTATTAGAGTATACGTATGATATACATAAATATGTGTACTGCAAATATGTAAATAGTATTGTATGGTATATGTAGTTGTTATAGACTACTATAAATAGGTATTGCTACTCACGTGTATGTTAAGAAGGAATAATAACAGAGTGTACAAATTCAAATTTCTTTTTTCCCTCTCCTCTCTTCTACAACTTGCAAGATCTTCTTCTTCTTCCTCTCAATTATTATATTTCTCGGTGATTATTCACTATCTTAACAACAACCACCTTGGCAAGCTGTCTTATAGCTATGAAAAAAGCATATCGGGAATTTGTCCCTTTCTTATCTAATAAAATTAATTTTTTAATCGCTTCATTTTTATTTTAAAAAATGAGATGTTGAAAAAGTTTAAATTTTTATTTTCAATATTTAAGTGATTTGATCATAAGGCAAATTTTCATTATAAATTTTCTTTTCTTGAAAGTGCATCACAAATGTAATTTATTCATGCCAGCCATCATAACATGTTTAAATTGGAATTCATCAAAATCTTTGAGGAGGGAACAACACATGTACTGAACCTTTGGGGCCTACCGATCTAAATAAGGAATTCTCCAAATTCGTTCATGGAGGCAGCCCCTTCTGATCTCTTCTATGCTTCGCCAATGGGCCTAATTAAACTAAATAGAAGTTGTGGAAAAACTCTAAATGATATCAATCAGCGATTGTTGGGTTTTATCTTTCAATATTAACTGAAAAACAAACAGCGTCATGTTTTTCTTGTAGATTTTTTCACTATGTACATAGACATAAATTATTGTAAATTGTGACAGTAAAACTACTATTTTACTCTAGGGATAAAAAAATTAACCCTCAAAACTGGGGTCATTTTCAAAAGACATGGATGGTATTTCTGAAATTCTTTGCATAGTTCAACTACCGTTTTACCCCTGGGTGGTAACATGCGGAACAGTGAAGGTGTTTTGGTTTTTCACAAATTTGTACACAATAAAACTACAAAAATAACCCTAGAAAAAGAAAAAAAACACCGGAGACGGGGATATTGTGGCACTTAACCCCTGTTTTTTTCGTGGTTATCGCTGGATCCAGGGGTGTACAGGTAATAGAACATTTTTTCTTATTTCTTTTTCTGAAACACTTCAGGCGTGTTGTACGGATGCGCCAACAGTGTTCACATGCACGTGCCTTTCAAGTGGCAGGTGCTGCATCTCTTGGCGGCGTAAACTGACTATCTAACGTGTCACCTGGTGCGCCGCCATGTCCTCTACATCCCGGTGCGGCACGTGTCGGTTTCCTGTGGTTGGGGTATTGCTGGTGAACGATTTTTTTTGTTTTTTCTCCCTTTTCTCTCTCATGCCTTCGGAAGTTACAGGTAAGTCCTTCATGTTTTTGATGATTTTAGTTTAGTCCCTGTTCTTTTGATTTCGGTTTTATTCCAGATTTCTTCAATGGAAATTTTGATTTGTTTCAATTGTGCTCTTCAATTGAAGTTGATTATATATGTTGGTTTTTATTTTAGTCATTATTCTTTTAATTTTTGATTTGTTTTTGGTTCCTTTAATTTTTTTGGCACACGAGTTTTAATTTATTGTAATTTTGTCCTCTAATTGAAATTGGGCATATATGCTAATTTTCATTTCGTCCCTTCTTTTAATTTTTTTTTAAATTACACTGCAGAAATGCCATTATTTGTTTAGGTCCCAAGGTTTTTATTTGTATCAATTTTATCCTTCAATTGGATTTAATTATATATTTTATTTTTTATTTCGGCCTTTATTCTTTAAACTTTTTATTTGGTATTAATTTCTTTTGTTTTTTCGGTGTATCTTTGACAATGTTTATTTTTTACTTTATTCACCTATTCTTTTATTTATTTTTTAATTTTTTTTCTTTATTTTTATTTTGATTTTATTTTTCTTTGGTTCAATCCTGAAATTTTAATTTATATTAGTGATCATTTTAAAATTAATATTTCTTCTTCTTTCCCTTTGTTTTTTTTATTTGTCTTCTGTGTGAGATGATTTTATGATTTCATTGTTTGCTCAATAATAATGATAATTTTAGTGATTTTTTTTTTGTAAAAATGTTTTACTTTTTTTTATTCTTTGGGGTAATTTAATGATTTTAATTGGTTGGAAAAAAATATTGATAATAATTTGAATTGTTATAGTCATGATAATGACGATAACGTAGGGATGATTTTTTAATGATTTTTCTTCTCTTGGTAGATAGAAAATTATCTACTTATTTTTGTTATTTGATTATTGCAGGTGTTTTCATAATTTTTATTTTGATTGTTGTGTTTAATTTAAATTGGATTATAAAATGAACTAATCCTATTTTTTTGAATTTTATAATTCAGATATCCGAATCTTTTTGCTTTTATAATGATGATGATAATTTTATGTTGTTGATTTCATTGAAACCTACTAAACAAATTAATTGATATTGTTTTAAAATTCATATATTTTATAGTAAATTTACATTTAACAGGAATTCTACACAGATTTATTATTTTGTCCAAATTTATATTACAATAAAAAAATCTCACATAATTAATATTTTTTTGCGTTGAAAAAAATATGGTTCCGGTGTGACAAGGCATAGGTAAGTGGCTAGTATATATATATATATATATATCGGGAGGTTCACAACCACTAGAATACATTTCTGCATACGATTACTAAAGTAGTGTACAAGGGTATCGACACAAGTTTTCAAAGCACAATGTATTATAGAACAGCAAGTCATATAAGAAAGAAAAAAACCGAGTGTGTAAGCAGTGCCGGACTGCCGTTGTTTTCTAGTACAAATCGGATTTAGACCTCTGATGAATAATAGCGTTACACCTCTGATCAGTACGAGTAGGCGTCTGATGATTGACATTAGACTTCTGATTTTCCTTAACAGCACTCTCTTGATTTGGGTTGGCGAGCTGATCAGCAATTATTACTACTCGAGGTGATTGTGTAGTTCGACTGGAATCACACCCTGCAGAGGATGGAGATCCATGAAATTCAGTGTGAACTGAATAGCTTGATTGACTTGCCGCGCCCATACTCCGTTCATCCGCTTCACTTTTTCTAAAGGTATGGGATGTTAAGTCCCTTTGATTGAAAATGCTAAACAAATGTCGGATTTTACTCCAAATTGAAGTTGTGGAGTCAGAGGGTCTCGAGACTACTCTCCATTCCTGATGAACAAACATCACTACGAAGATAATGAGAGCTAAAAGAGCAGCTATTCCAGAAATTAAAAATAATCCCCAGAAAGTCTTGATGCTAAGGCTATTTGAGGTGCCGGAATTGGGACAGCTAGTTTGTTTGCCAAACCATTTATCCTGGATTTCCTTCATCTTATCTCCCTCAATCATATTCAAAATCTCTGTTGATATATCAGGTACAAGAGGAGAACCTTTAGGGAAGACCTGAAATTCTCAAAACACAAAAATGGTAGTATTAAACTATAGACAAAAGGTATATTTGGAGGAAATGGAAATAGAAAGATGGGAAAGTGAGCTTACAAAGCCAAAACCGCCGGTTTTGAATAAAGCATCAATTATGGTATATTTGGGGCAATATTTTGACAGAAAGAGTTTCATATATGGCTCTTCGTCGAAAGCAGCAGCGATACCACCATTTCCACTTCCTTTGGAGAGGAGTTCGTGGCATTCTTCTGGAGAACTATACAACATGAGCTTGGACCTGTCGAAACCCAAGTCTAACAAGGTTCTTAAAATAAAATCACTCTGGTAGCCCACATTCTGCCCTTTCTTAATGAGCTCATTTACATCAGCAACTTTTAGCTGCTGGATTGTAAGTAGGCTTGATAAACTTGCGGTATAACTCTGTGTCAGGATCAGCACAGCAAAACACCATATGATTACCACTACTCTAGACAGGTTGCTAACCACTCTCTCCCCTGTAAATTGATCAAATTAAAATCAATTTGGTGTGTAAATAAATTGAATTGCTTCACCAGGAGAAGATAAATTCATGAGGGAAAGAGATATTACGTTGTGAAAACACCATTGTTGAGAAGGAAAACCAGAAGATAGTGCCAGCTTGATTTGAAGCAGGTCCTCGAAAATCTCCATTTATTCTGTGCTCAAGAACCCAGACAACAAATCCAATGAAAACAAAGAATATAAGAGTGCTCACCCAAAGGTCCCATGTCAAGGGTTTCAAGAAGAACCAAGCACTTTCGATATTGTGACCTTTTGTAGGAACCACAACGGAGACACTGCTTTCCATGTAAGGCAAAGTATAGTCAACGAACAAGGATCTGCTGTGGAGAATGGTAATGTCTCCAACCACAGCATCAAAATTCTGTTAAAATAAATTAAATACATAAGAAAGAATATCTCCAAAAAATAAAAAGATTGGCATCATTGTGTATGATATTCAATGCAATGTCAAAAGCATAGAATAAGTGCAGCAAAAGATACAATTATGTTTTACCTTTAAGTACACTTGATAGACCAGATCATTGTAAGTTCCAGCAGGCTCGCCGTCAGGCTTGGCAAAGAGGACATACTCATGAGGCAAATCATAAGGCAATGCTTTGACAGCAGTATCAAAAACATCTATGCAGAATCCGGTGACTGTTGTGGTGTTAGAACTAGGATTATTTATGACGTCCACAAACTGTCTTAAGGTAGACTTCACGGCCGGTACTCCTATCATTAACTTCTTTTCATTTGTGGGAATCCCCCATCCCTTCGGAACAACAGTCGTGTCCCCTGGGAAAATTACAGTTGAAATACTGGACACAGAAGTCGAATTCGTACCATTACTAGGAACCCATTGTTTCACAAGTCCTTCTTTTGGTGTCCAAAATCCAATCTCTCTTCCTCCATTTCCGTTCACATTAACTATCTGGAAAGCTGGAGATTGCAACTGCCCATCAACGAAATGGTAATTTCCTGTTAGGCCTTTGAAACTGGTGTTTGATAAAGCTTGAAGAAGGCTTGGACCATTGAAAGAGACACCAAGAGATGCAAGATCAGTTGATGAAGTGCGAGAAACATTTGCCTTTAGGAAGCCAAATCTTGTAGTTCCAGTTTTCTCAACTGCCAAGGCCAAAGCCGTCGCAGCATCATAGCCCCGTAGTCCATAAATGCTCAACTCAGCATCAATAATATATGGATTATCTTGTTGGAATTTTCTTTTCCACCGAACTCGAAAATCTTGGAGCTCTTTTCTACTTGGAACATAAGATTTAACACCCAGTACCCCTTGCATTGTCCCAGTAACAGAGGGATTTGGTGAACTCAACAAATCAGCTGTCAGACCATCAGTCATGATCCAAACATAGCCTTTACTCATCATACCAATCTCTTTTGCCTTGGCAAAAATCCGAGTGCCAAGAGAGCCATACATGTGCACGATGAAAACTCTAGTTTGCATTGTCATCAACTTGTATAGCTCTGCAACAATTTGATCATCAGTGGCTGATGGAGAAATGACACTCCGGTACGGGACACGAGCATCAACTGCTTGCAAAGCATCAATTAAATAAGGTATGATTCCCTCTCCATATTCGTTGTCCATGTAGATGGGTACTGCTTCTCTCCATTTGTAGGTTTTAACCAATTCACTTATGGCATTCACTTGAGTTGAGTCATTAAGTGTAGCTCGAACAAAATACGTACTCCGAATGGAAGTGAGAGAAGGACTTGAAGCAGAAAATGATATAATGGGCACCTGAGCTTTTTCTCCAAGGTCAATAACAAAACTGGCTTGCATTGATGTTGTTGGCCCTAAGATTGCTTGTACTTCCACATTTTTTATCAAGTCTAGGGCTGTTGTTTTGATAGGGCAGAAGAAAAATTAAAAACTTGTAATAATCTTTCATGTTCAATGAAGACAATTGGGAAGACCAACGACAAAATGGCCGTTTTGCAGCAGTGAAAGACCATGCAATTATGAAACTTTCTTAAGAACTCAATTTTAATTATAAAAAATGGTTGTTTGAGTCTAATCGCTCTACAGTAATGTCTTTGGATTTGTAATCTCGTATCTTTTCCTCTGCCCCCTTCATCACAAATCATGAAAACACTTGACAACCCAGAATTGTTAGAAGGTAATGATGATTTAGGAGGTAGTTCAAAGGCGTTAATGATTAGGATTGAAATGAAAATAGTGTATCACACCATACAGTTAATTCGCTGTAAATTTTGCCAACCCACTAGACAATTCTAGAGTACTTTGGACTGTGTACTAAAATATTTTCTGACTTTCCTAGAACTATCCTAACTTAGTTTAGCACTAACATGCATTGACTTAATTAGTTTAGTACTTTGAATTGTGGCTAGAAGTCTTTCTTTGATTTACATAGACTTATTCTAATATCACGACAAGTAGTTTGTAGCATATTCTAAAATCTTTGTTAACTGCATTTACTCAACTACCCAAACTGTTTTCCTTCTTCACCAAATGAATCCCGAATTTGTGTGCAAGTTACCTTCTTGGTATCACCTTCTTCAATAACTTATTTGAGATTTTTAGAAATAAAAATCAGTTCAAATTTTTATAGTCCGAAAGAATCTTAATTCAAAATTTTATTATTAAAATAAATTCTATCTAATAAAAACTAAATATTACAAATCTCCTAAGCTACTTATATACTGTGAAAACCTCTTAAATAAAACTGAAAAAATAATAAACAATTCTAAATTTAATAAAACATCACAATTTAACTAGGAAAATATATCAAATTCCTGCAAACTAACTTCCGAGCCATATTTAATAACCTTTTCAATCAAAGATGGCTAAAAATTCTTATAGAAAAAAAGCTTTTAAATACCGGCATATACCACATAGTTAGTTTAATTTAATTTAATTTATGTCCTTCATGATAATTTAATATAAATAATTTTACTGATAACCCAACAAAATAACATATTACTGAATTGTTTGCTGTGCATAAGCTTACAATATATACAATAAACACAGTAAAGACATGGTCAAATAAACTCTAAGTTGTGTGATTTCGTTAAACAAGCGGAGGGAATTTTCTTATTCTTTCATCAACTAGGGTTGAGCCCTATATTTGTGACCTCAGGGTTGTTGTGTTAGGAGAAATATAATTTCCATTTTAGTCAAAGAAAGAAGAAACCGACCTCTTGATTGTTATACATATTCAAGGCCTACAACAACCATTGAAGAGAAATATCTCGGGTGCGTTGTCATTGCTGTAGTTTTTTTTTTTGGTTGGAATTTTGTTTTCATTTGATGATGAGCTTCGTAGCCATATACAACTTGCTGAAAATCTCGCCAACCCATTAGACAATTCTGAAGTACTTTGAATTGTAGATCGAAGTCTTTCTTTGACTTTCATAGAATTATTCTAATTTCACGACATTTGTAGGATTTGTAGAGTTCTGAAGTACTTTAAATTGTAGACTAGAAGTCTTTCATTGACTTTTTATAAAAAATTAAAAAAAATCCTTCCCAATATCTCTATTTTTTCTCTTACGGACTGAAAATAAAAATAATCGCATAAACTGTGCAGATGTTTTTGTGGGTGGGTGGGTGACTTTGATAGCAAGATATTGGTTCATGTAGGATTTCTAGGTCTATAATTCAAACAGAAAAGATCTTGATTATTTGCTACTTAATAACAAGTATAGTGATTCATGATTGGAGCATGCAGATGATAACATCAAGGTTTAAAGGGTGTGTGTGTGTGTGTGTGTGTGAGAGAGAGAGAGAGAGAGAGAGGGAACCTGCTGCAGCTGCACCAACAACATCTTTCATGGAGTCCCTGGTGTTGAGGACTAGTCTGGTTCTGTAGTCACCATGAGTGGCATAAAAGTCAGAGAGGGCCATTTCGATGCAACTCAACGCAATCTTGCCATCCAAATCACTGTCCAGGTCAAGAACCACGCCAACATTCACTGGGATAGATATGTTTTCAGCCATTCCCATTTCTGTGAACATAACCTTTACACAAAAAAAGAAGAAGAACGAGAGAACAGCCTTTGAATGGTTTTTCTTCATCTTTTAGTCCACCTATGGACGTGCTGATTCTAGCTTAGTTAAAAAAAATAATCATCTTATGCTTGGAAGGAAAGATCTCTTATATATCTATAAAGCTGTGGAGCTTGAAAAGTGTAGATACGGGGGTAAGCCACACTGTATTTATTGGTGAAAGAGAAGGGCAATTTACACGGCGTAATTGCGAGGAAATTCATGATTTAAACCAACATCATCAAATATATTTAATTTAGAAGTGAAAAGAAAAGAAAAAATTGGAAGAGGAGGAAGTCAACCCATCTGCATTTACTTGGAGATTTCTGATATTGACATCTAATGTCAAGAAGACATGTAAAACAGAAGCCCTTGGATGCATGGATACATCGCGTATGATTCAACGGAGTAGTTGCCTCGGGTTTGCTGGAGAGGGATTTAAACTGATCCAAGATATTTGTAGTCTTATTTCAATGCTTTTACCTTGACTAAATCAAAATGGTGCCTTGTATTGCAAGTTCTAAATCTCAAAGAAAAGGCAATTAGGCTGGTGCAAAATCTCTTTGCAAATTGTATTGGAATCTCTCCAAAAATCAATTGAATTGTATTCAATCAAAAGATAATAAAAGCTGAATGTTTTTCCCTTACAATCTTCATCTTAAATAGGTATGATAACTCAAACTTTAACTAGGAAAGCAATAAATTAGGAAATTAAATAAATGCAGATAAATAAAAAGCAATTCAATAATTAATAAAATTAGCTAAGAATCAGACTCCTTGCAACGGTGAAATTCCATGACTCCTGCAGCTGTGTTGAAGTTGCACTTTCCATATATGTTCTCTTGCAACGGTAGAGTGTTTGATTATGGTAATGTCTCAATTGTCTCCATGTCCGGCACGTTAGTTGTCCCGTGCCCTTGTTCCAGCTTCCTCTTGCCCCCGCCTCCCGATCTTGTTGCGGGATTGTCTCCCGGCTTGTGTCAATCATCGCCTCCCGATTTGCATCAATTGCCGTCTTCTCCCAAAGAACTTGACTCCGGCAAGTTATACTGAAGGTAGGTAGTGAAGAGGTGGGGGTGCAATCGTTGTAATTCTGATGCTTGTAGCCAAACTGATTCCGAATTTGGGCGATTTTTCCACTGGACTAGGAACTTGTAATAGCCTCCCCGTCGAGTTGATACAAACTGATGATCAAGGATTGCGGCAATTTCATCCCGAGGTGTTGTATTTGTTGGAAACTGCCCGTCTGCTGAAGTGGTTGGGATTGGTGGGCTAGATGTGACGCCCTTGAATGCAGTAATATCTTCAACATTGAACACGGGGCTGATCCCAAACTCAGAAGGGAGCTCAATCACATATGCATTACTGCCCATTTTTTTTATAATCTTGAAGGGACCTGCTCTGCGAGCATGAAGCTTTGAAACACTTCCTGGAGGAAATCGTTCTGGTCGTAAACGGACAAGAACCATATCACCTTCATTAAATTGACGATCTTTCTGTTTGGCGTTTGCTGCAGCCGCATAGGAATTTGAACTGAGCGTTAGGCGACGCTTGCATTCTTCGTGAATGTGCTGCATATAACTCGAGAAGTCCAAGGCAGCCTCACTCGGCCTTGTTGGGAGTGGCAAGGTGTTGACGTCCAATGGGGTGTTTGGCCGACACCCATACACCAATTCGAATGGAGTGCATCCAAAGAGATTTCGTTAATGAGTTGTTAAAAGAGAATTCAAAGCATGGGGAAGTACAAGATCCCAACCGGTGACATGATCTCGCTACAAGGCAACAGTAGCAAGTTCCCTAGGCTTCGGTTGGTCACCTCGGTTTGGCCATCCGTTTGCGGGTGGAAAGCACTAGAGAACATCAACTTTGTTCCCATTTTAGCCCACAAGGTCTTCCAAAAATAGCTGACGAACTTGACATCGCGGTCTGAAACTATTGACATTGGAATGCCATGCAAACGGACTACTTCGCGAACAAATAGAGCTGCTACTTTGGATGCATCAAACGTTTTGTGGCAGGGGATAAAATGCGCCATCTTGGAAAAACGATCCACTACTACCATGACTGAATCATTCTGTCGACTAGTTTTTGGTAGCCCGAGTATAAAATCCATGCTAACTTGCTGCCATGGTTTATCGGGGATGGGTAGGGGTGTGTACAGCCATGCTGGTTGCTTGGTTCCTTTGTTAACTTGACAAATCCTGCACCTGTCAATTATGGTGTGCACATCCCTTCTTAGCTTTGGCCAATAAAACCGATCAGCCACAATTGCAAAAGTCTTGTCATAGCCGAAATGTCCCGCTAGGCCTCCTCCATGCAATTCAGAAATCAAAAATTCCCGAAATGATCCGCGTGGAATGCAAAGGCGTGATTTAAAAAACAAGAACCCATCACGCAAAGCATGTAGTCTTCCCGTTGGTGTGCGCCCCGGACTAGATAACTCTTTCCATAACTTGCCAAAATCTTCATCATCGAATAAGCACTCTTCACACTCGTCAAACTCAGTGACAACTATCGATGAAATGTGCAAGCAGTGAGGCCTCCCCGCTCAATGCGCCCGCCACTTTGTTTTCGGTCCCCTCGCTTGTGTTTGATCAAGAAATCAAACCGCTGCACGTAGTCCATCCAACGCGCATGCCTTGCATTCATTTTAGTCTCGCGAATTGAGGTGTTTTAGAGAGTCATGGTCGGTGTAGAGAATGAATTCTCTATGGATTAAGTATGGCCTCCAATGCTTCAATGTTTGCATTAGTGCATAGAACTCCATGTCATAAGTCGAATATCGTCTGCGCGCCTCATTAAGCTTCTCACTAAAGAAGGCAATGGGGTGACCTTCTTGGCTTAAAACGCTCCAATTCCCTACATGGGATGCATCACATGCTACCTCAAAGACTTTCGTAAAATCGGGTAACCTTAGTACTCGGTGCTTCTCCCATCTTCTTCTTGATCTCCCGAAAGGCTTTGTCACCGCAGTACTCCCATATGAAAACTTTTTGCCCTTGAGACATTCAAAGTGATCGGAGCCATGATGGTACTGAAATGCCTTATAAAACGCCGATAGAAAGTAGCCAAACCATGGAAGCTTCTGACTTCCGAAACACTTGTGGGTGTAGGCCATGACTGAACCGCCTGGACCTTCATAGGGTCAGCTTTGACACCTCGGTTGGAGATGATAAATCCCAAGAAGTTGACACTCTCCTTCATAAATGAGCACTTTTCTTTGTTGATGAAAAGCCTCTCTGCCCTTAATACGGTTAACACCTGCTCAACATGGCTAATATGGTCCTGCACACTTCGGCTGAAAATCAGAATATCGTCAAAGTATACAACAACAAATTTGCCCAAAAATGGTTTGAGTACTTGGGTCATAACGCGCATGAAAGTGCTGGGCGCGTTAGTTAATCCGAAAGGCATAACTAACCATTCGAACAAACCATCTTTTGTTTTGAACGCCGTCTTCCATTCGTCACCCAAACGAATCCGAATTTGGTGATACCCGCTGCGAAGATCGATCTTGGTGAAAACAGCGGAACCATTTAAGACATCCAGCATATCGTCAAGTCGTGGAATAGGGAATCGGTACTTCACTGTTATCTTGTTGATTGCGCGACTATCCACACACATTCTCCAGCTGCCATCCTTCTTTGGCGTCAATAAACCGGAACAAAGACAGGGGCTGAAACTCTCTCGGATAAATCCCTTGTTTAACAACTCCTGAACTTGCCGACCAAGCTCCTCATTCTCTGTGGGGCTCATCCTGTAGTGTGGAATGTTAGGCAAAGAAGAACCTGGAATCAAGTCAATAGCGTGCTGAATGTCCCTCATTGGTGGGAGTTGACTTGGTATTTCAGCCGGCATCATGTCTTGAAATTCATTCAACAGTTCGGCTAATTCAATGGGTGTCTCACGGTCCCCTTGTTTTGTTTCACGTGTCACCAACATGAGCACCATGTTGTCCTCTTGCATAACCCGTGTAAATTGACGCATTGTCAATACTGGCCACGCCTCCTGTTTCGTCTCAAATTCTGAAATTTGCAATGGGTCAAGAACAAATTTCTTACCTTTAAAGCTGAACGAATATGTGTTCGTATACCCATCATAAAATACCCTACGATCGTAAAGCCATGGTCGTCCCTAACAACATGTGGCATACGGTCATAGGGATGACATCGCACTCAAGCCTCATCAACATATGTTTTGCCCAATGAAAATTTAATCAAACAACGATGCTTAACAAGGATTGAATTAGCATCATTTACCCAATTAATCCGATAGGGGTCGGGGATGCTTCTCCGCCTTTAATCCCAATCCCATCGACAGCCATCTCGTAAAACCACGTTCATACCACTCCCATTGTCAATTATGACATTTAAAGCACGATCCTTATGCTCCATTCGGGTATGGAAAATGTTGGTTCGCAGCCACTCAGGATTGGCTTGTACCTCTTTCCTTGTTCCTGTCAATACCCTGTTAATCACGCAGCTAGGTAAATCAGACGCACCAAGGTGCTCCTCATCACCGTGAGCATCATCACTGAAGTCCTCTTCTCCAGCGTCTTCGGTTTCTTCCATAGCCAGTAATTCTTTTTCACATATATAGGCCAATTTCTTATCTCGTGTTGGGCACACTACTGCATAATGCCCATGTCCCTTGCACTTGTAGCATTGAGGTCCTTCATTGGCGTGTCTCGTCATTCCTCTTACTGGTTCCACCGCCAAAAATTCCCTGTTTTGGTCCCTCCGTAGTGGTGTTCTTTGGAAGGTGTTTGCCGTTGTAGGTTCGGTCCCTTGCGTCCCGCCATATTCATCCTCCTTCCAGCTCGAGAACCTTGTTTGCTTCTCAATGCGGAGGGCTAGTTGATATGCCTCTTCTACATTGATCGCCCTAGAGGTCCACATCTCCTTCCGTATCTCATCCCGCAAGCCGATGCGATATCGAGCTAGGGTCCGTTGATCGGTCTCCATTATTTTGCCGCGAACAGCTAGTTCGTGAAATCGATCCGTGAATTGATCCACAGTCCCATGAGCCCCCGCCTTTAATTGCAGCATTTCTTCGAACATCATCTCGCTCATAATCTATGGGCAGATACTTCTCCTTGAGTCGTTTCTTTCATCTCCTCCCAATTAGCAACCGCAGGACGCCGAGTGCGTCGTAGTTGCTCCTCCACACTTCCCCCACCAAACTCGTGCATGTCCTCTCAATTTCATCCGACATAGCGCACTTTCTCGTCTTCCGAAACAAATGAACCAATCAAAGTAATCTTCAATGGCCGTCGCCCAATCTTCAAACGCATGGGGGGTCTAATTTTCCGTAAAAAATCTGGTACGTCAATTTTCATCCTTTTTGTTAATTCATCCAAAGGTTGATAACCTCCATCATGATCCGCATGCCTCCTGTATACGTTTGGTCTGGGGCGATGAACCCGTGGTTCATGATCCTCGTACACATCCTCCTCCACGTTTTCCTGAATATCATCTGCAGCATTGTACTCCACCTCTGCTCTATGGAACCTCTGCTGATTAACGGGGGCATTCTCCTCTCGAGCATATCTTTCTTCCATGATATCCAAGCGACGAATCACTTGTGCCATAACCGTGGCAATCTGATCAAGCTGATAATGAAGTTGTGGTTGCTCAGGTTCTCGGTTGTTTGTGTTCTGGGGGTTTGCCGGATTTTGGTGATTGGAATTGGAATTGTTTGTGTCTTGGTTTAGTGGGTCTGGGGTGTTCGGGTTGTGGCTGGTAGGACTGGAATTGGTCAGTGTTTGGTGGTTTGGGTTGGGGGGATTGTTTCTGTTTTGGGTGGTGGCCATGGCGTAAGAAGTTCCACTTCTTGTTGCTGGCATGAAGGAAAGCTCTGATACCAAATTGGTGCCTTGTATTGCAAGTTCTAAATCTCAAAGAAAAGGCAATTAGGCTGGTGCAAAATCTCTTTGCAAATTGTATTGGAATCTCTCCAAAAATCAATTGAATTGTATTCAATCAAAAGATAATAAAAGCTGAATGTTTTTTCCCTTACAATCTTCATCTTAAATAGGTATGATAACTCAAACTTTAACTAGGAAAGCAATAAATTAGGAAATTAAATAAATGCAGATAAATAAAAAGCAATCCAATAATTAATAAAATTAGCTAAGAATCAGACTCCTTGCAACGGTGAAATTCCATGACTCCAAAGAACTGTGTTGAAGTTGCACTTTCCATATATGTTCTCTTGCAACGGTAGAGTGTTTGATTATGGTAATGTCTCAATTGTCTCCATGTCTGGCACGTTAGTTGTCCTGTGCCCTTGTTCCAGTTCCTCTTGCCCTGCCTCCTGATCTTGTTGCGGGATTGTCTCCTGGCTTGTGTCAATCATCAGCTCCTGATTTGCAACAGAAGCCCTTGGATGCATGGATACATCGCGTATGATTCAACGGAGTAGTTGCCTCGGGTTTGCTGGAGAGGGATTTAAACTGATCCAAGATATTTGTAGTCTTATTTCAATGCTTTTACCTTGACTAAATCAAAATACTTGTAGTCAATGGTTGTTTCATATTCAAGGTTGTTTACATTAACATCAGATTCTAATTTTTAAGGTGTCGTTGGAAGGAATTTTCAGAATTTTTTTTGAAGAGATTAAGAAGAAGAATTTCATAGAATGCATGCTGGTCAAATATTAATAAGAAAAATTGAGAAAACTATAAATGAATCAAAATGTTAGAATTGTTTCATTTTATATCGTTAAATAGTAGATTATATAAAATTGTAGAATTAATTAATGTTGCTATAAACAGATATCTTAATTAATCATCTAGTTGAGTAAAATATTCTTCTTTTCTTTCACATCAATATATGTAGACCTGATTTTAATCCCAGATAACGTTTATATCAATCTTGTTCTTTTTTAATTCTTTTCATCCACATTGATCCCGGACTCTTATAAGAAAATAAATATATTAATATCGATGCAAAGGGATAATTGGACATTATTCCGTAGAAAAATTAAACCTTGACTTCAGCATGGAACGAGTAGATATAGGGAAATTGAAAAATCTGGTAGAAAAATCCTCTTGAGTTTTCTTGCTTTTTCTTGGTACAAAAATCGGCGTTCAGATTTTAGCTTGCATAGCATTTATTGTACTCACAGCTTCCCATGGTCTCAAGATGTGAATATTTGAATAAATTAGTATTCTAGAGAAAAAGCAATGTGTTGTAGATTTCTTGGAAATGATCTTGAGTAAGGAAAGACATATTTCGGAATAATTATGAGAATTCAACTTGAACTACTGAATAAACTAGAAAAAAGAATAGCTCTCAAATTGGAGAATTAATTTTGGCAAAAATATTTTTTAAAAAAATATATTATTTTGGTTTATTTTTAAATGAAAAGTACTTTTAAAAGCAACCTCAACTAGATTCCAAACAGGTATTAAAATGTTGCTGGCTAATGGTGTCGTCAAATGATCTGTAAATCAATTATTGTCATGGTCTACATCAATGGAATTTGTTTTAGGGTTTACTGGCAACATTTGTTTTTACTAGTTTTCTATTTTCAGAGATTGTCATTTTCTAACTCGTTTAAAGAGTAGCACCAAACTTTTCACATAATTATAGAGATATTGGATATCCTTTCGTAAGAGAAAACACATGGTAAAGATAACATCTATGCTCAAAATGGGCGTACTCAAAAGGCATAGCACAAGGTAATGCTCTGATCACAGCTTCAAAAACATCTATGCTGTATCTATACTCAAGGATCTTTTCTCACAGACAAATACTTGTTGTTTTTCATCCAAGTTCATGCACCGGGACTCCTATTTTTAACTTCTTCCCATTTACGGGAACCTCCCATCCCCAGGCCATATTATGGTCGAAAGACCAGACGAAGAAGGTGATTCGATACTTATATTTGTTGTTGAATCCGATTTTTTCACAAGTCATTGTGTTGGGGACCAAAATCCAATCTCTCTTCCTCCATTGCTATCCACATTAACTATCTGGCAAGCTGATGATTATTAATTGCCTATCAACAAAGAGGTAATCTCTTGTAAGGCCTTTAACCTAGTGTTCGTTAAAGCTTGGAGAAGGTTTGAACCTGTTACAGCAGCTGCAATCTTAGCAATAGAGCAGGTGATGCGGGCAGGAAGAAATGGAGAAAAATAACAGAATGAAGAAATTAGAGGGAAAAATTGGTAGGAGTGAGTTGTATGCTAGCTAGTGAAACACGTGTAATATTAGAACTAGAATGTACAAGCAATTGGACGACAAAATTGTTAGCATACAGTATGCATACATGTGAGTATACATACGTGAGACTTCTCTCTTGTATATATATATAGTAAACATGCGGATTGTATGAGTTGTATTGAATAGTAAAAGATAAAATTGAATTTTCCTTCTTTCCCTCTAAACTCTGTCTCTCCCTCTCTCTGCTTTGATATCTTCTTCTCTTTATAATTTCTTCTTTTTTCTGCTAATCTTAATATGATACCAGAGTTTTTAATCTGTCCAAACACAGACGATGCACTGATAGCAAATTTTAAGTTGTGAAATATATAAAACTGAGTTCAGTTTAACAAGGGCAAAACTTGTAGGAATAATAGAGTTCCGAACATGTGACACCAACAAACCTTCACATCAGCCATTTTGCACAGTGTCATTGGTAGGATATGGAGTGGTTAATGAGTTATTGGACAGATTAATAATCATGTGGTTTTTAGCTCTAAAGTCAGCAATCCAGACTAGAGAAGAATGATGGATTAGATGCAATACTGTATTCATAGCTTGTATGGCATGTTGTGGAGTAGGATGAGCTTGAGATGAGGAATAATTGACAGAACCAATAAAGATTGGACCACTGCCATTATAGAAGCAATGCCATGTGGTGTGATTCATCTGATCACATATATTGCACTTAATTCTCTCATCCTGTTTGAATCAACAAAATGGAGCAGTATGACCTTCAAGATTGCATAATTAACAAACAGTCATACTTGAGGCAGATGAAGAAGATGGATACGAACCAAGAATTCTTGGTGTCATAGTTGGTATATCATGTGGTTTGACATGATATTAAGTTTTTTAATGAAAGTTTCAGAATCCTTGATAAAATTGCCCCCATCCTCTACTTCTATTGAATGACTTATAACCACCATTGTCATACAAATTGTATGCATGTGTTCTGCAAGGTTGTTGAACAAATGGTTTAGATGAAGTAATAGGCTTAGAGGAGATGGTATGCATAACAATGAGATATGAAGGAGTTTCGGTAACAAGTGTTTCCACAATTCTCTCCTCAGTAAGTAATTGAGATCAAAAGTCCTTTAATATAATTACACTCTCCCTACCTCTAACCACACACCTGAATGTATTAGATTCATGTGGAAGTCCATTCAATGGTAGAATTACAATATCTTCATCAACAAAGTATAATCATGCAGTAGTCAAGTAATCTCTAGCTTCTTTAATCTTAAGAAGGTATTGACTAATTGTATCAGCACCTTTCCCAATATTATGTAAATTGGACTTCATTTGAAAAATAATCATTTTTGATACTATAGAAAATTGCTCTGTCAATCGAATTCAGAGATCTCTAGAATTGATATTACCAATTGTACATGACATGGTTATTGGAGACAATGTAGTAGTAATGAGTTGCATAATTACCCTATCATGCATTTTCCAAATCAATACATCATCACATTCAACAGAAGAGGAAGAGCTAGAGATATTTGTACCTTATTCATCCACAGTAACAGATAAGCACATAGATGAGATCCATCAACAAACCCAATGATTCCATTGCTTTACAGCAACAATTGCATTTGAAAATGCCGATTCAAGAAATTTGTGTCATCTAGTTTCATATTCACAGAGGTTGAGATTGTTGAAATTAGAGCTGTAATCAGAGATTGTAGAATTTGGAGTGGAGTTGTTGTAACAGTTGCTTTAGAATTAACAAATTCACAAATACCTTTTTATCAACCACTTGAAGAAGCTCATTGTTGAAATAGTACTGTTGTTCAAGAAACATGAAATTCTTGTAAAGAATTTTGAGTAAATTTTGAATCAACAAGACAAATTACAGAAGCAGAGGATTTGAATTAATATGTTTGGGTGAGCATTTCAAGTTCTAATATCAAGTTGAGATTAGAAGAAGAATGAAGAAATTATGCATAGAAGAGAGGAAGAGATCTAAACAAAGAGAGATAGAGAGAGAGAATTAAAATTGATCTTTTACTGTTTTTAATTGTTCTTACACAATATGTTTGTTCACTATATATATATATATACAAAGGAGAAACCTTACATATGTATATTCACACGTATGCATCTATACACTAACACACACTTCCAACCAAGTAATCCTAGAGCTTCCCCTGGCAAATTATCTTTTCTCCGAACCAGGGCCACTGATGGCCCACAATTACATTACAATGCTACAACTACATCTACATATTCATAGGTTTCCAGTGTCAAACTGTTAATGGAATCATCTGAAAGTCCATTGCGATCATGCTCTACTTCAAAAGCTGCTACTCTTTCTTGATTTGGGTTTGTAAGGTGATCAATATTTATCACTACCTCTTGAGATGGTTGCCTATCTGGACTGGAATCAACAGACACTGTAGAAGACGGATCTCCATCTCCATGGAAATAATCAGCTCGAACTGAATAGGGCGACGGGCTCGGCCCACCCATACCAGGCAGACTACTGCCATTTCTGTCATTCTTCTCACTTTTTCTGAAAGTATGGGATTTTAAGTCCCTCTGAATGAAGACCCTGAAGAAATTGCGGGCTTTTCTCCATATGGGAATTCTGGAGTCTAAAGGACTCAACATTTTCCTTTCCTTGTAGACAAACATGACCATGAATATAATGAGAGCTAAGAGGGATGCTACTCCAGCAATTAAAAATAACCCCCAGAAACTCTTGAGACTAAGGCTGCTAGATGTAATCCAAGGGCTGGAATCTGGACATCTGCTTTGTTTTCCGAACCAGGCATTCTCAATTTCCTTCATTTTATCTCCCTCGGTCATGTTTAGAACTGCCCTTGATACATCAGGTACCAGCGGAGAACCTTTAGGGAAGACCTGAAAAACACAACACAAAGCAGCAAGCAAGTAACTCTTTCTCAGGATTGACAAACTTTGCACTTACCAGGCAGAAAGAGAAACGGAGAGGGTTGATTAAACTTACAAATCCGAAACCGTCTGTTTTAAATGTAGGATCAATCATGGCATATTTAGAACAATACTTTGACAGAAAGAGCTGTTAGAATCTGTGATTTTAACTGAGTGTTTGAATCTGTGATTTTGATTGAGTGTTTGAATTGATTTGTTTGCAGGTTATTTGGTTGGGTAATTTGTGGGAGATGAGAGGAAGAAGAAGAACAGCTCTGGAGAGAAAAGGTAAGTCAAAGATTCACTAACTTCGTATTTCCTCTTATTGATTGTGTTTTGTTTGATGAATTGCCAGTTTATATACTGAGCAATTCCCATGCTTTACACACTGTTGAAACTACTTCTAACTGACTCATAACTACTTAGAGAATCAGTTAGTTACAACTCTTCTACACATGCTTGTTACAACTGATTACAACTGAATTTAACATGCATTATACTCTGTTACAAAGTCTTCTATCAACTGCATAAGTCTTCTCCTTTCTTCAACACTTCAAGTCCACGTGGGCATAGCAGCTTATACATTAACAAGAGCCTCATGTATGGCACTTCATCAAAAGCAGCAGCAATGCCACCATTAACACTTCCTTTGGATAAAAGGTCATTACATTGTTCTGTGGAATTATACACAATGAGCTTGGACTTGTCGAAACCCAAGTCTAAAAGGATTCCCGGAACAAAAGAACCCTCCTGGTAGCCCACATACTCCCCCTTCTTAATGAGCTCATGCACATCAGTAACTGTAGGCTGCAGCTGTTGGACTGTAAGTAAACTAGCTAGACTGGCAGTGTAGCTTTGTGTGAGAATCAGCACAACAAAACACCATATGATTACCACGGCTCTAGACCAGTTGCTAACCACTCTCTCCCCTGCAATCATAGTTGAAAAATATAAAGATGAAGTCTATTTGGTGTTTGAGACACTGAAACAAATATGTTCAACAAAAGAAGAGAAATTCAAAAGGGAAAGGAAAATTACTTTGTGCAAAAACCATGGTTGAGAAAGAAAACCAGAAGCTAGTGCCGGCTTGATGTGAAGCAGGCCCTCTAAAATCTTCATTGATTCTGTGTTCAAGTACCCAGATCACAAATCCAATGAAAATAAAGAAACAAAAACTTGTCACCCAGAGATCCCAAGTCAGAGGCCTTAGGAAAACCCATGCATTTTTGCTGTTGTTGTCCACAATAGGGACGATCATGGAGACACCACTTTCAGTGTACGGCAAAGTAAAATCAACATACTGGGATCTGTTGTAAACAATAGTTGTATCTCCAACTACAGCATCAAAATTCTGTTGATAGCAAGCAAAATAAACAAGATATGAATAAAAAAAGATTTGCATGCATGAATCTTTCTCAAATCTTGTTTCAGGTATAAAACTGAATATGATCAAGTACAGGAAAAGGTTGGTGAAAGTTTTACCTTCAAGTACACTTGATATATCAGATCATTGTAAGTTCCAGCTGGGTCGCCGTCAGGCTTGGCAAAGGGGATAAACTCGTAAGGCAAAGCATAGGGCAATGCTTTGACAACAGAATCAAAAACATCTATGCTGTATCCAGTGACGGTTGTGGTGTTAGAACTAGGATCTCTTGTTACTTTCACAAACTCACTGAAACCATCCTTCATAGGCACTCCTATTCTTAACTTCTTCCCATTCGTTGGAATCTCCCAACCCTTGGGAACAGAAGTTGTATCACCCGGCCATATGACAGTTGAAAGATCGGAGTTAGAACCTGAGTTTGCGGTCATATGATTTTTTGAATTCAATGTTTTGACAATCCCTTCGGTTTGTGTCCAGAATCCTATCGTTCTTCCCCCATTGCCATTCACATTCATGATCTGGAAAGCTGATGACTGTAGCTGTCCATTATCGAAAAGGTAATTTCCCGTTAGACCTTTGAAAGTAATGTTTGATAAAGCTTGAACGAGGTTTGGACCATTTAAAGACAATCCAAGAGTTGAAAGATCAGTGGATGAATTGCTAGAAACGTTAGCCTTTTGGAAGCCTAAATTTCCAGTTCCAGCTTTCTCAACAGCCAAGGCCAATGCTGTTGCTGCATCATATGCCCATAATCCCAAAATATTCAACCCAGCATCAACAAAATCTGGATTCTCTTGTTGAAATTTTCTTTTCCATCGAATTCGAAATGTTTCGAGATCTTTTGTTCTTGGCACATAAGGTCTCACACCCAATGCACCTTGCATTGTATTAGTGATAGAAGCATTTGGTGAACTCAAAAACTCATCTGTTAGACCATCAGTCATGATCCAAACATAGCCTCCACTCATCATTCCAATCTCTTTTGCTTTGGCAAAAACCCGAGCACCAAGAGATGGAAACATGTGCACGATGAAAACTCTAGTTTGCATTGTCATCAACTTGTATAGCTCGGCAACAATTTGATCATCAGTGGCTGATGGAGAAATGACACTCCGGTACGGGACACGAGCATCAACTGCTTGCAGAGCATCAGTTAAATAAGGTATCACTCCCTGGCCATATTCGTTGTCAATGTATATGGGCACTGCTTCTCTCCATCCAAAGGCTTGAACCAGTGCACTTATGGCATTCACCTGAGTTGAGTCATTCTGTGTAGCTCGGAAGAAGAAGGGACTCCTGATGGAAGTGAGGGAAGGACTTGATGCAGAAAATGATATTATGGGAACCTGAGCTTTTTCTCCAAGTTCGATAACAAAGTTTGCTTGCATTGATGTTGTTGGGCCTATAATTGCTTGCACTTCAACATTTTTTATCAGGTCCAGGGCTGTACTAGGAAAAGGATTAATTAAGAAAACAATTACTGTATAGATCAATTATTTTCAATAATCAGTAAAGATTAATCACAGAGACTTAATTATGACTATTTGTGCTTTCTATCAGATTATACTTCTGATACATCATTAAATCAGTAGTTATGCAGAGAAACAAGGATGGATTATACTTTGCATTTGGGGTTCTCCTGCCCGTCATAAAAAAGAGAAGACACAACAACCTAAAAACTAGCACACCTAATCTCCTTTCACTGATCTGATGAAGTCAGGCTGTAAATTATACATACTGATTTCTATTACCGAAATCAATCCCTAAACAATAGACCATTTGATTCCACAAGCATTTATATTGATGATGAAACTTTCGGATATAGAACAATGAAAGTTTAAGAACATACCGTTCTCCATTTTGCACTTGAATTGTTGCATAGAATCCTTTGATGATCACTGTGTTGATCTTCTCCTCTAAACCTTCTTCTTTTCGGCAATCCCTTGATGGAGAGGAATTAACTTTTCGGTTTGCTTTTCTATTCTCTTCTAATATTTAGTTTTATGGTTTCGGGTAAATGAACAACCACCCTTCTTCTTCCTTTTATACCCACTTGGCCGAATGGGTGTATCTTTTGAAGAAGGAGAGTTGTGTCTTTTAAATGAAATTAAAGACATTGCTTTAATTTCATAACTTTATTTTATACACATACATATACTTAAAACCATCAATATATGTATGTATACAACCTTATGAGAATATATGTTATTTTATGGTTAGAGGAGAGGGTCTCAACGTACCCATTCTAATACTCGTTTATTGAGACCGATCCATCACGGTTTCGCTTTAACGTATTAGAATCTGTAGACTTTACAAAGAACTTGAACTTTAATGATCGGACCGTTAATACATCGGCCACTCCAAGGGAAATATTCTTACATTCTCCCACTTGGCCGTTGTGTTAACTTTATAGTCCAATTCCCTTTCATACGTATCTTTACATCAAGTTCAATATTCAGTAAGTGCCATAAAACCAGAATTAGTCGAGTCATGGCGGTTGCCCATCATTTACTGTGATGGGGTCCCTTCCAAGCACCACACACCAACTCCAACTTTACTACTTCTTTTCTATTGAGATTTCACTATAATTCTCAAAAACCTTTATGTTGAGAGAAACCAAAATTCTCAACTTTATATGTTATCTAAAAACTTTACATGCATAACTATTATGATAACATTCTTTAATTACAGAAAAACACAAACTTTAATGACATCATCTTTGAGTAACAATTTTACATGAGCACAAACTATTGTAGCAAGGTCTTATCTATTATGCCCATTTTCTCTACATGGCCAATAAATATACCGGGCGGTAATCCTTTCGTCAAAGGATCTGCCAACATCATGTTTGTTCTTATATGCTCAAAAGTCACTCGCGTTTCGCACTTCTTCTTTTACGCACAAGTATTTAATTTCCATGTGCTTAGCACCTTTCGAATACTTGTCATTCTTTGAGAAGAAGACTGCCGCGGAATTATCACAAGAAATTCTCGCGGCTTGGCTATACTCGTCAACGATTCCAAGCCCCCGAGATAAGGTTTCGCAGCCCACAATGCTTGAACCGTGGCTTCAAAGCATGCCACGAATTCGGCCTCCATGGTGGAAGTAGCAATGACAGATCGCTTTCCACACTTCCATGAGACTCGCTCCCCCAGCCTAATAGGAACAGATAGCCAAACGTCGACTTCCTAGTGTCGACGCAGCCAGGCATAGTTCGAATCCGAGTATCCGACGATTTCTATATTGCTCGGATCTCCCGTATGTAAGCATGTACTCTTTGGTGCCTTGCAAGTACTCGAGAACTTTCTTTGCAGCTTTCCAAATGATCCATTCCGGGATTACTTTGATACCGCCCAACATACCAACAAAGAAACCGATATCCGGGCCGAGTACATGTTTGAACATAGTTCAAACTCCCAACCACCGAAGCATACGGAATTCTTTCCATTTCTTTACGCTCCAATTCATTTTTCTGGGCATTGCATTTTGCTGAATTGATCCCCTTTCTCGAATTGGAGCCTTTCCAATGGAACATTTATCCATCCCATATCTCTTTAGGACTTTATCTATGTATCCTTTCTCGAGACAAACTTAACAAATCCTTGTGATCTATCACGGATTATTTCTATCCCTATCACATAAGATGCCTCACCCATATCCTTCATTTCGAAGTTACTAGAGAGATATTTCTTTACGTCACTTAACATTCCCATGTCATTCGCAGCCTATTAATATGTCGTCAACATATAATACCGTAATGGCAAACTTGCTCCCACTAACCTTCATGTAGATACATCGATCAACGATGATCTCTACAAAACCATACGACAATATGGTATCATTAAATTTTATATACCATTGTCCGGAAGCTTGTTTCAGCCTCATATATTGACTTCCTCAGCCTACACACTAGATTTTCCGTCTCGTGGCCACAAAACCTTCAAAGTTGGTCCATATAAATTTCTTCCTCAAGCTCTCCATTTAGAAAGGCGGTTTTAACATCCATTTGGTGAAGCTCTAAGTCATAATGAGCCACCAATGCCAAAACAATTCTTAAGGAATCCTTCTTTGAAACTGGAGAGAAGGTTTCCGTATAGTCAATGCCATCCTTTTGAGTGAAACCTTTAGCAACAAGGCGAGCCTTGTACCTTTCTAAGTTACCTTTAGAGTCCCGCTTTGGTCGTAAATATCCATTTACACCCAACAGCTTTTGAAACCATCAGCAACTCTACTAGGTCCCACACTTTGTTGACATTTAAAGAAGAAATTTCTTCTTCTCGCAAAGATTTGACCACTTTTCAGAATTTTCGCTTTCCATGGCTTTTCCGAATGTTTTCTGTTCTTCATCAAGACTAAGGTCGCATTCAATTTCAACATCGTAAACCACATAGTCATCCCGTAATGGCGGATCTTCTTTCCCTTATAGATCGCCTCAATGGTACTTGTGGCACGATGTGTTGTTCTTGAATTGCGATAGGTTCATTTTCGATTTCTTGGTTTAGTGGGACCGTATGTTCTTCATTCTGTTGTTCTATTTCGGTATTTGGTTGTACACCAACAACAGGAACAACAACTTGGGTCGGAACTACGGGTGAAGAATCTTCTACCCGAATTTCTTTTATGTTCACTCCCCTAGATTCTGAACTCCCACTAGTTTCACCATTTTCAATGAACCTAGCATTACCCGTCTCGACAATTCTCGTACTATGACTAGGACAGTAAAAGACAAATCCCTTAGACTTTTCCGGATAGCCAATAAAATATCCACCGACCGTCCCTTGAGTCTAATTTCTTTTCATGTGGGTTATACGGCTTTACTTCTGCTGGACATCCCCAAACACGTAAATGTCTTAAACTGGGTTTCCTTCCCTTAAATAGTTCAAATGGTGTCATTGGAACTGCTTTACTAGGAACCCGGTTTAATATATACGTCGCAGTCTTTAATGCGTATATCCACAACGACATGGGAAGTTTGCAATTACTTAACATACTCCTAACCATTTCCATTAATGTACGGTTACGCCTTTCAGCTACACCATTCTGCTGAGGTGTTCCCGGCATTGTGTATTGCGCACAAATGCCTTTACTTTCTAGAAGTTTTGCAAATGGACTCGACATTGTCCACTTTCGGTGAATCTACCGTAAAACTCACCACCTCTATCCGATCTCACTACTTTCACTTTCTTTTCTAATTGCCTTTCCACTTCATCAATGAATAATTTCAGTACATTCACCGATTCCGCTTTATCATGCAATAAATAAGTGTATCCATAACGTGAGTAATCGTCAATAAAAGTGATAAAGTATTTTTCACCACTCCATGACTGAGCATCAAATGGGCCACAAATATCCGTGTGTATCAACTCTAAAAGTTGACTACTTCTTGTGGCGGGTTTCTTTGTGATGTGTTTGGTTTGCTTTCCTTTAATGCATTCTATACACACATCTAAGTCACTAAAATCTAATGGAGGTAATAATTCTTTCTTTATTAACCTCGTCATCCTTTCTTTAGATATGTGACCTAATCTTTTATGCCACAAGAGTGCTGATTTTTTCATTTGATGCACTACGTTTAATTCCTTGATTCTCAACATTAAACAAAGATTCAGAAAAACATTTATCAAGATTAAACATGTACAAAGTGAATCAACCAAAGTACCATTACCATAAAAGTAGTCTTTTTCGGTACAAAGAAAATACACCATGTCCAATCTTAAAATCAAATCCTAAATCGTCCAACCTACTTACTCGAAAACAAGATTTCTAGCACATTCAGTACAAAGAGACAATTTTCAAGATCTATATAACAACCAAGTGTCAAAGATCAATCTAGTACGTCCCCAATGCCTTCTATCCGCGCCTTCATCCTCGTTTCCCATGAACAAATAACTTTCAGCTCCTTTTAAAGGTCGGATCGCATCGAATCCCCTCGTTTAATATGAGATACATGAGTAGATGCACCGTAATCAAGCCACCAAGTATTTCTAGGCACTTCTACAAGATTCAATTCGAACAAACAAATAAATGTTGTGTACCTTTCTTGTCGAACCATGCCTTCCTTCTAGGACAGCTCTTTCTTCATGTGTCCCTCCTTCTTGCGTAAGAAACACTTGACCACTTTACGGATTTGACTTTCAGGTCCTTTGAAGATACCTTTATCCTTTCTTTTGTCCTTCATACTTGGTTTCTTAAAGCTGCTACCGGCTTTGTTTAGTCCAACGATGAGGGCAACTTGATTTTTTCTGCTTTCTTTAACCTCGCCTCCTCCCCGTATGAGCATGGCCTTCAATTCCCCGAATGTTCCATTTATCCTTTATGGTGTTGTAATTCACCCGAACTGGCCATACTCTTGAGGCAGAGAGTTAATGATGAACTGAACCAAGAAAGATTCATGCACCTCCATCCCCATGGACGTCAACCGTGATGCCAGATTAGACATGTGCGTAACATGTTCATGGATTGTCCGAGACCAATCGAACCTCTTCGTAGTCGCTCGCTCATCAGCCGCCTACAATCGATTTGTCGCCTACATCCGATTGGGATTGTTCCTTTATTTTCGTAATGAATTCCCTTGCTTTCTGTGTTTTAGGCATAGATGGCTTTATACTTTCCGCCATCGACATCCTCGCAAGTTCAGCACGACCGGTTAGAGCGCTCCCACGTCTCATAACGAGACTTTTCCAATCTCGAGCTCTCATCCGTAATGGCCGCTGGCTCCTCATCGCTGAGTATGGCTTGGTCTAGGGACATTACACCCAAAGAAAACCTTATCCCGTTCGCACCATTCCTCATAGTTGAGTCCATTAAACTTGACCACGTAATTTGCAGAAGCAAACAAACTTGATGAAGCTGCAAAATTTTCAACGTGCTTACCGTTAGTGCTTTGAAACTTTAATAGATTCATCAACCAATAAAATCTAAACGCTTTACTTGTATGTATTTAAGCAACCTGTGGGCAATACATAAATACATACACTTTGCATGATGCTTGTTTAGATTTTCTTTAATAATTAATCAAGTCATACATACCACCGATAACAATGCTACCTGTGGGTATACACATTATCGACCGTAGCATAAATGATTAATACTTTAGGTGTTACTTATTACACCCAATGATCCACCTGTGGGTGATCTCCTAGGATATATTAAGTAATTAATTGATCAATCGAAACCTTTCATGTCATTTAAGCATCATTTAATCATGATCAATTATGAATCTTTACTTTACCGTCACATTAAATATAACTAGATCACTGTGGTGATTAACAAGTTATACGTAATATGAACTCCTTTTAATAAGCTTTTATGTATTAACATTTCGTAATACATTAGCTTAATTACTTTACGGTTTGCAGCGGAAACATTTTTAACCCTTGGGCTTCTACATGAACCGGTCGACCGCTTGGGTTACCAAGTGAACCGGTCGACTGGTTGAGTCACAAATTGCATAAGAAATTGAACCGGTCGACGGTTCACTTTTACCAACATGAACCGGTCGACCGGTTCACTTTTACCAAGTGAACCGGTCGACCGGTTGGTCTTTACCAAAGGAACCGGTCGACCGGTTGGGCACTTGAACCGGTCGACCTTTATCTACATGAACCGGTCGACCGGTTCACTTTTACCAAGTGAACCGGTCGACCGGTTCACTTTTATCCCATATGAACCGGTCGACCGGTTCACTTTTACCAAGTGAACCGGTCGACCGGTTGGTGTTTTCTTCATCGTCATCTTTGACGAAAACCACCATTAAAACCAGTAATCAAAAAAAATTCATAACTTTTGATCTACACCCAACATTTTAACATATAATAGACTGTTGGAAAGATAATCTCAGCCTCTACACATTGATATAATTGTTTTCATGCATCTCAATTTATCAATGTTTGATAAGATTAAATAAACAAAATCAGAATTCATCATCAATCCATTAATGGGAGATCAATGGGTTCTATTTGGCTCTGATACCACATGTAAATTATACATACTGATTTCTATTACCGAAATCAATCCCTAAACAATAGACCATTTGATTCCACAAGCATTTATATTGATGATGAAACTTTCGGATATAGAACAATGAAAGTTTAAGAACATACCGTTCTCCATTTTGCACTTGAATTGTTGCATGGAATCCTTTGATGATCACTGTGTTGATCTTCTCCTCTAAACCTTCTTCTTTTCGGCAATCCCTTGATGGAGAGGAATTAACTTTTCGGTTTGCTTTTCTATTCTCTTCTAATATTTAGTTTTATGGTTTCGGGTAAATGAACAACCACCCTTCTTCTTCCTTTTATACCCACTTGGCCGAATGGGTGTATCTTTTGAAGAAGGAGAGTTGTGTCTTTTAAATGAAATTAAAGACATTGCTTTAATTTCATAACTTTATTTTATACACATACATATACTTAAAACCATCAATATATGTATGTATACAACCTTATGAGAATATATGTTATTTTATGGTTAGAGGAGAGGGTCTCAACGTACCCATTCTAATACTCGTTTATTGAGACCGATCCATCACGGTTTCGCTTTAACGTATTAGAATCTGTAGACTTTACAAAGAACTTGAACTTTAATGATCGGACCGTTAATACATCGGCCACTCCAAGGGAAATATTCTTACACAGGCAAGTAAAAAACATAGGTTATGAGCATTCACTATGGATCAACTTGATAAACTACGTAAATGGCTTAATAAATGCTTTTATGAATCAATGAGAAAAGTTTAGATTTTAGAGAATGTATAAGCTTGGTAGCTTAAAAGATCTAATTATTAGATTGAGCTTAAATTTTTCTAGAGATTCAACAAGCAATTTCTCTGTATGAAACTCATTTTATGTTTATCAAGGCAAAATTAGCTCTAGAAATTGCTATTGGATGATTATTTATTTATTTTTCATATGATTTTTTTGTATTTTTTATACTTTTGTTAATCTCCTTTATGCCTTTGAATTTTAAGTTGTTTTCTAGTAAAAATAGGTTTTCTTGTTTATTTAAAAATATTTGTAAACCTCTTGAGGAGCGTCACCTTTTATATAAGACCCATATTCTTGCTTCATCAAACTTAAGCCCAAAATTTAGCCAAAACCCAACCCAAAGTAACCTAGGTATTTAAAGAGGACATTACAAAAGAATGTTTCCCTTTTTCTCCTTTTTTTTCTCTCTAAAAACACCAAGGATATGAGTTTTGAACTCATGTTTTGGTTTCAATAAAGGGTGGAAGAAGTAAGAACCAAGTATCTTCTTCATTATTTTTTTATTAGGAAATTTTTGTTGGCAGGATTAAAGAAGAGTTTATGGTTTTTATTATGACTTGATGATTTAACGATTTATTGGGTTTAATTGATATTCTAGGGTGTTAGTTGGTTTAAAAAGAACTGATTAGATAACTATATTTATGGATTTTAATTGTTTTTGGGGATCTTCTAATTAAAGACTATCAAATTGAGATTCTAGAAATCTTGATCAACTAATTGGTCTAAATTGGTTGACTTATTGGTTTGATGTTGTTGGTTGATTAGTTGGTCTAAACCAATCAAACGATTGGCTTGATGGTGACACTCAACTAGTTGGTCTTTTCAATTGTCTACCTAGCCATAGGGGTTAATTAGGCCTTCTAGGTTCGAACAATTTAGGTTATGTTTGAGATTAATTAAGTGAATCAGTTTGACTTTATGGTTTACATTTTGGTCTCTAAGCTTAGATTTTTAATGTTTTATGTTATTTTCTTCAAGTCATTTTTTTACTGTTAATCTTTTTTATATCGGTTATAGGTTCTACTAACGTTTCTCCTAATGATTTCAATAGTCTCTAGTTTTGCATTTGTTTTTCTTTTGCTTTTGTTTTTTGGGTGAGGGAGAAAATATTTAATATGCATGTAATATAAATAATATATGTATGTTGATTATATGATGAGTGCAATCGATTAATTCCTGAATATTTATGTATGTTGCTTTATTAATTAAGTATTCATCTATTCTTGAATTTTCACTTGCATTCTATTTAATTAAATTATATTTGATATGACATTAATTTGCTTTAATAATTATACAAGTATCTATTCTGTCCTGATATTGGTATACTTGTCACTAAATCCATGCTAATAGAGAATAATTAGTTTATGTGTACATAATATTTTATATACCTAGCTTCTGAGAAAGACACCAACATGTTTAGACTGATTCTCCCATAGTGATCGAGACCTCAAACCTTCTTTGTTATATTAGTCAATGACTTGTCTGATCTATGACATGTATTTCATTACCATATGCTATTATGTTTAATGTATGTGTGTGTATTTGTTTCAGGCTTTATACTTATAAATAGTTAAAATATATATGAAATGTTCTCTCACCGAGTTATTTGATTTCACCCATCCATTTTAATACTGTTTTAGAATCTTAGTTTTTGTTAGCAAGTTAACCTTTGATTGAGAGTTCCTCCTATTTTGTTTCTTGGTGTGCCTTGCTTGCTTTCACAAGGCTTTTCTTATTCTTTGAGTTTTGATGTCTTAGAAGCTCCACTATTACCCTGTTTTCATTCAAGTTTTGATTTTTATTTCAAATATTGGATTTTATTTAATGTAATAAGTGTTTTGAATTGTTTTATTGGTTTTGAGGAATAATTGAAAGATTACAAAATGTTGCATGAATTTTATTTATATTTGTTGTACAATATGTATATTCAAAGGCTTAGTGCATGTAGTGTATCCCTATGGCACTACTCTTGTATTGTCGGTCACAGACCTCGAGTTCGAGTTGTGATAATATAATTAGTTTTCAGAGAATAAATCTGTAAATTTAGAACTCATATTTACAATCCTTTTTGCTTATTAGAATTGTTATGTTTTCTATGCTATTGTTGTATTACTTAGCTTCTGCAAATATCAATATCTTTGAGATAAATATTAAAAATTTAAGAGTCTTCCTTGCAGTTGTGTTGTGTGTTATTTCTAGGTTTTAAGAATTAATAAACCTTGTTTCTTGTTGTATCGTGCATCACTAATCCATTTGTATCATGTCCTATGATCTCGATCCCCGCTACACTAGATGTTACTGATTTTCCTTCTCGTACTATCAGTTCAAATTCCAGAATAATATGAATCTAAGTTTTTCTAATTTTGTTCAAATAATTAAGATTTGGCGTTGCATTTTATCATGAAGCAACTGATTCATATGGGATATTCAATAGCTAGGTAGCGTTTGATTAATGTTTTAATACAGAAAAAAAAAAAAACAATGACATATGGGACAGAAAACATGTCTTTTATATTTTAAGAAGACATAAATTTACTCTAAGACTATTTATTTTTGTATCTATCTCTATCCTATCCTTGTCTGTATTATTAATCCTAGGACAGTAACAAAAACGCAACCTTTGAATGTTAGAGACTCGTTCAATCCGTAAGCTCAAATAGGTTCAAGTTGTGGTGTATGCAATATATTTATCTTTGATTAGCTTCATTTATACCTAAAAAAGATATTTGACTCTAGATTTTGGTCTTGAAATCGGCCCGATAAAATTGCTTTGCATGTGATTTTGTAAGGTGCATGCCTTTACCGGATTTTATGGGGTCAAACCCTTTTTCATTTGCCATATGTAGGGTTCTTACGTGCCAGGTTTCATCTAGGAAAGTTTTCATTGACATAAATTTTTGCACGTATAGCCATCCCACTAGGTTAAAAAAAAAAAAAAAAAACACGTCCCACAGAGTACAGCTCACATATGACTTTTAGAAGGAAGCTAGCTAGCCACAAGTCCACAACTTTTGGATGACTTTTGACTCTCCTTATCGTACCAAGTATTCATGAGAAATCCTTAATTTCATTATTTTTTCCCCCACTGCTATGATTCAGTACGTAGTAATGCTAATTAGATTATAGCTTATAAAGGAAGTTGCAGGGCTGATCACATCATGGAGTGAATAAACTTTTACTATTGAATTGTATGCATAAGTTTGTTAATCATGAGTTTAAAACAATAGAGTAGATTTTCAATATTAGATCAAATCAACAGTTCGACAGAAAGCTGGGATCAGAGAAAACCTGCGGAAGCTGCACCAACGACATCGTTCCTGGAGTTCCTGGTGGTGAGGACCAATCTAGTTCTGTAGTCACCATGAGTGGAATAGAAGTCTGAAAGGGCCATGTTGATGCAAGTCAAACCAATTTTAGCATCCAAAAATTCCAAGTCAAGAACCACACCTACATTCACTGGAATTGTTGCTGTATTCTGCGCTACCAGCACTTCTATGAACCAAATCTTCAAAAAAAGAATGAAAAAAACCGAAGAGAGATAAGGCTTTGAAGGGATTGTCTTCATCTTGTTGTGTTGTATGATTCTGGTTTGTTTGTTTTAAGCTTGAATGGCAACATCTCTTATTTATAAGGCTTGTTGGGAGTGACAGATGGACATTAAAAGCCTTGCTAGAAGAAGCACCAAAACCAGCCAGCTCATTTTCGAACCAAAGAAATATTAAAGAAATAATTTCCAAAACTATACAGCAAAACACAAATCAAGTTGTGCAATGAATATGAGTCTATAATTAAGGTCAAAAGAAGGAAGGACAGAATATCCCATTGGAGGATTTTTTCTTGGCATCGTAATCATGTAACTTCCAGGAAACTGTCAAGATTTTGTGAAGATTGCATTGGTATTCCTATTATATATCTTGTTAGTCACTGAATCTCATTTTAAGTTAATAATTTAAATATTGAAGAGTTCTTGTAGTCTAAGGTATCCCTTGGTCTGACCTCATCACCGTTTACCTTGACAAAATCAAATACATATATCTGCAATGATAATAGAATATTCAAGCTTGTAGTTACACTGGCGTCTAGTTTTCTAATGCAGCAAAATCAAAACAGCAAAATTTTTTAATCAGAAAAAAACAAACTTGCTTGGTGCAACCAGTAAAAAAAGGAAAAAAAAAGCCTGATAGACGATGCATTGGCCAGATAGAGGCATCCTTTCCTCGACAATCCATCAAGATTCAAGAATAGTTATAAAATTCGAATGTTCGACCTAGAATCTACTGTCTGAACCGATTCCTTCAACATATTTTCGTGGCAACCACTCATTACGTACTGCTTGGGTTATTATTTTTATACAAAAAGAAAATTATATGATAATTAAAAATAATAGAAATCAAGGTTGTCAAAATCGTTTTTTTTACACAAAAAATACAATGAAACTCGGGTCATAAAATCATATCGTAAAATTACAAGTAATTGCTTTTAACTACTTATATATTGATAAGTTCACTCAATAAATTAAATTACATTCAAATCTAATAAAGAGAGTCAATAATATTATAATCAATTAATAAAGTCTACTAATTTTTTTCCATATAGTTCAATTCTCTAATTTTCATTAATTTTTGGTAGATTTCAGTCATGATTTCAAACACACTGTTCTCTCCCGTATGGATGAGTTATTGAACTTACCATAGATGTTTAGAAATATTGCGATATCTATTTTTCTCCTAACTAGAATCGCATCAAAGTTCTATTTATAACTCTGAATGTGTCAAAAATAATATATCAAGGTCTACTTTGACAAATTTGATAAGATTTGTCTTGTAATTTTGACTATCTGAAATAATATGTTTCTGAACTACGTTTGACTTGAGATTTTACCACAATATATTTTCATGTGTCTAGTATTTTTCTATAAAATTTCAACTAAATCAAATATAAAGTTTGAAAGATGCGACCAATCTCACAAACACGGTCAACAAATATTTTAAGGTTAAATTCAATTTTAACTTGATTCATATAAAAATCTAGTAAACTCGTAAAATCAGACCAATTTTACTGATTTTACCAGTTTTGCACAAGTCAAGTCTAATTTTACTAGTTTTGATTTTTTAGTCCGATTTTGCGTATAAGAGTTAACTCGCAACTTTGATAACAATGTTAGAAATTCTCAAACTTCAAATTCAAATAAAGTCTTCTCAATTCTCTAATCGTGATATGAATGGCTAGCTCTTAAATATCTTAACCTCACAAAATAACCAAAAGAAAATAATAATAATAATAATAATAATGAAGTCCTTATCTCAATCTAATTAGTAATAAATAAAATTACTGGCCGCTATTTTCAAGGAAATTCATCTAATTGACTTGACTTGCTTGTTATGAATAAACTGTTCGAAATCTTTTAAACCAGAACCATCGCTTCTATTTAGGAAGCATCCTTTGTCATGTCACAAAATCTATTTTAAAGACGCATTGTTTTCTCAAGTTCAAAACTGACCCAACAGGAGTACTCTATTATAAGAACATCATCACTTCAGTTTTACATTCTTTTGATTGCTTGAAAATAATGCATGACAAGTCAACTTCTAATTCAGCAAACCATTGAATGACTATAATTATAGACAGAATACTTCATTTTTAATCATCCAAGTTTCTTGAAAATATAAGCCAAACAATTATATTTATATTTGTCCATGCGTAAGCCCTAATCCTAAAATAAAAAAAAGCGTGTTTACTTGATCTGATATCTGAATATGAATTCTTTTCTGTTTTTGTTGGGTTTTTTTTACGATTGTTATCCTACTTTGTTTTTTTAAAAGCTTAGATTCAATATTTATAAAAATATATTAAATATAATTCATTTGAGTTCACTGGACCTTGTTTAGAAATACACATAAACAAGATGATGATATTGAAAATCTATAAGGTAATAAAATCTTAAAGACAAAAGATTAATCTTGACAACAATAAAAATTTTAATTTGATCAAATTCTAAGAGCATGAGCAAGCAAGTGATTTACATATTTTTACTTTGTATTATTTCAATATATGCATTAGTATGGGGGGTAGTGTGGCGGCAACGACCTTGCTCTTTGCAAGAGCAAGGTTCGAGTCGGGGCACGCCCTAGTGACGCGAGTCACTCTTGCCCTGTAAGAGCCTGGGACAGCCGGGGTTTTCCTCGCTCCCTGGGCTCACAAAGTGCGCTTTCCGGGTAGAGTGGTTTTTCCTCGTATTTAAGAGTTTAATCTCTTAAGTTATGATTGCAAGTTTACAATAAACTTACATTACATATCTAGTTATTAGGGACAGTTTTAACAACACTCTCTTGTTTCGGGATGGTTTGGTGATCAATATTTATTACTACCTCTGAAGGCTCTTGCCTATTCGGGCTGGAATCGTACTCTGTAAAGCATGGATCACCTGGAAATTTTGTGTGCTCGTATAATAGAAAGTTTGAAGATTGTTCTTCTCCTTATCCCATAAGACATGTATATTAAAAAAGAGGTTAAATCAGAAGAAAAGTGGTACTTTAGAAGATAGTTTCATAATGTAATAACATCAATTACATTTAAGCAAGCAAGTGTGCCAAGAAACAAAGAAATTTCCATAGAGTTATGCGACATATACTTTTGACACATGAGGAGTGTGTAGAAAACTCTCAAGAAAAATTGGTCCTTAAATAGTTCGAGAACATGCAGATTCCTATGGAGTTTCTATGTGAATTGTCAGTAACTAACAGGAAAAAAAATTCAATTTTGTTAGTCATTTCCCTTTTTCTATTTTTCTGACTATATGTATTTAGATGACTTTTCCCCCTGACAAGTCTGAGTGGGCCTGGTACTTATCAAATAAGTTCCTTGACTGTCATTTCGCAATGGGTTCCATGACTAATTAAATCAATGTACGTACGTATGGTTGTTACATACTTGTTGGACTTTTTGAAGTGTTGACTTAAATGATAAAATAATTTAATTGTCATATTATTTTAAAATTCAAATCTAAATAAAACTGCAAAAACTTTTTTGCCTAATCATAAATTGGCCACTTTACGGGGAAAAATGATAATTCAATAAATTAATTATCAGCCCTCGAAGTCCTAATCCTATTATTAATGCTAAAGAACCACTAAGGTGTCATCTATTATACATTTTCTCCCTTGCATCATCATATTTTTTGGGATCTTTTAGATATTTTTTCGTGGCAAACAATCATCAAACAGTGCTCGCTTGATTTTCAACGATTCAAGACAAGATTTCAATAAGGCGGTCGTCTATTTAACTTACTAATTGAGATGATGTAGAGCATCCTTTCCACGAACCATCCTCTGTTGAATTAAGCAAAGAAATTGTTAGAAAATTTACAATTTAAGCAAACGGATCCCAAGAAATTTACATAGAGTAATGCTAGTGTGCCAAAACTTCTCTGTCGTATATTTAAGCAAGTGTGCCAAAAAGCAAAGAAAATTACATAGAGTTATGCGACATATACTTTTGACAGACGAGTGTGTAGAAAATTCTCGAGAAAAATTGGTCCTTAAGAGTTCGAGAGCATGCAGATTCCTAGGGGAGTTCCTGTGTGAATTGTTAGTAACTAGATGTTCTAGTTAGGATGACAAAAGTTTGAAGATTGATAGGTGTATTGACAAGCTACTATGGTAAGAGATATAACATGTTTTGCTATCTCAAAAAGTAAGATAATACAGATATAAAGGGTTTGTGATAAAAAATACTTCTCTTGTAAATATCAAACTTGTGAAAAATTATTTATCCTAAGTTTAGCTGTGCTATATCATTTTTTTATTTTTTAAAAAGTTATTCAAAAGGTTTTCTTTTCATAATCAAATATTTTGTTTATATAATTTTTTTATTTTTATTTATTTGATTATTGATTAGTGTTTGTAAATCGTTATCAAATAATTTTTTTAACATGTAATAAACAGGAAAAAACTTTCAATTTTGATAGTCATTTCCCTTTTCTTATTTTTCTGACGATATGCATTTAGATGTCTTCCCCCCTGACTAGTCTAAGTGGGCCTGTTACTGATCAAATAAGTTCCTTGACAGTCATTTCGCATTGGGTTACCTTGACTAATTAAATCAATGTACCGACGTATGGTTGTTTCATACTTGTTGGACTTTTCGAAGTGTTGGCTTAAATGATAAAAAAATTTAATTGTCATATTATTTTAAATTCAAATGTAAATAAAATTGCAAAAACTTTTATTCAATGAATACTTCAATCCGACTGTGAATAATTTATTTAGAACTCGATTGAGTGGGAGAGCCGATAGAGACTACCCTAATAATAATTACAACAACAAACCAAAGAAAGAAAGGTGTGCTCCTTATTGCAGCCGGCCATTTTACGGGGGAAAATGACAATTCAATAAATTAATTATCAGCCCTTGACGTCCAATCCTATTATTAATGCTTAAGAACCACTAAGGTGTCATCTATTATACATTTGTTTCGTGGCAAACAATCATCAAACAGTGCTCGCATGATTTTCAACAATTCAAGACAAGATTTGTATAAGTCAGTCGTCTATTTAACCTACTAATTAAGATGATGTGGAACATCCTTTCCACGAACCATCCTCTGTTGAATGGCTACTGTGGTTCAATATGTGCTCGAAATGACAATTGTAAGAAGATGAAAATGACAACACCTGTATATCTGTTTGTTTTAATCTATGATCTTGTTATTTCTATAGTTTAGATTACCTTATTTACTTCTGTTTTTGTATGCTGAATCTGCTAAACTCAAAATCATTTCTATAGTTTAGATGGCTATGTATGGAATGATAAAAGCCTTGAACCAGATGATGACAACTTGAAGGCTAGAATTTGTAGGAGAGTAAAACTGCTGGAAATCAGCACACAACTAGGTATTTGATCGAATAATGTGATTGGTTGGGTAATGAACCAGGTCCTTGCTATAATTTCTCACTACTAGAACATAGTGAGGAAAAGTCCATGAGCATGTTATTGGGTGGTGACTCAAACTTCTACTCTTCTTAACATCAAGGAGATATCATTTCAAAGTTTTAGACATCTATTCTTATAAATCTATTGATTATCGAAGTAAAATAAATATCATTTCAATTAAAGGAAATAAATTTGATGTCCCTTCAAGCTGAGAAATCAAGGAGATTATGAGTAAATTAATTAGATAAAACCTATTAATCAATTCCTTACCATTAAGAAAAATAAATATTGAAAAGCAATTTTTATTCATTTGGCAATAGCCTTAGGAGCAAAGTCTATATATATTCTAAGCAACCATTCAAAAGCTTGAACAATTTAAATTAACTTATTCCTCTATAATAAATTAAAGTGATAGTTTAAAAATCAAATTAACTCTTCTACTTCTTATTTTTGTCTTTAATAATAATTATAGATTGAAATAAACTAGAGAGCACATATATATCATCTTAAAACAATTCAAAAGGCATGAATGAAATCAATAGCATAATTCTGAAATAGGGATAAATAAACACTTCAATATAAAAGAATTACAATGATAATGTTACTTCTCACAACTTAATAATTGAGATGGTGTTTATTTCCCTTGAACTAAAAGCCAAAGTTTAGCTGCTAGAAAATTAACACAAAATAGAGAGAAAAGAATGATGTAGAAAGGAAAGAGATATATGTTGTTTCTGTCATGAGTTGCTTCTTTGAAACCCCCCCGACTTTGTTATTGTCTTTCATTAGGGCTCTTCTTCTAATTAGGAGTCCTATTAATTAACTCTTTATTCTTTATCTAGTAATTAAGATTGGTTAAATCCCTCAGAATTTGTGTTGAAAACAAATTCTATTGTAAAGTAGACTTTGTTGTAACTTACACTTTTTTTTGCTTGATTTCTTGCAATATTCAACCACTCTAGTTATATTCTTTCTTCATGGAATGTTATAGTATCTATTTTCATCTTTCTTGGATCCTAGATTCCACTTTTCAATGTCAAACTCTCATATCTAGTGTGATATTCAGAACTGTTAGTTTTCTCATTAGATCAAGAGACCAGTCTCATTCTCTAGCTTTTACCTTCATTTTATAAGAAAGAGTATCACATAAGAGTTGTAGTCCTAGATGTGTAGATGAACTTGAAATTTTGAATCATCTGATTCCAATATTTTAGGTTTAAGATATGTTTGTTTGAATAAATAGTGTGAAAATTAAAAAATTTGCTGCAAGGATTTCAACCCGCTTTTGTAGGTCTGATTAAAGGTCAAAACAAACTCGAATTTCTTCCTATGATACCTTCCTAAAAATCTTGAAATATGTACTTTAATTTGTATTCTGCTCATGTTCACATTCTAAAACTTTAACATGGTGAAAAACCTGTCACAAAAAGCAAGATCTTAAATATAAAATATAAAAATTCTTATCTTTTAGCAATTAATCATGCCAGCCATCATAACATTTAAATTGGAATTCATCAAATGTCAACGATTGCCGGGTTTCATCTTTCAATATATATATATACTATGATCTAGAGTCTAGACAGCTTTAAGAAATTTAAAGAGCAGGATGAAAAGGCCCAAACAGGCCCAATAAAATTAAGAGCACCAAAAAGAAAGAATAGGAGCCCAACTAAGCCCAATATCCTCCAGCCAACCGATCCTAATAGGAAATAGTGAGTGAGAGAAAGGAAAGATGGCGTGAAAGATGGCTTATCAAAGTGTTAGTGGAGCTCCGCCATTGAAGGACATAATGGGCATTATAAATTGTAAGAAGATGGGAACAAAAAAGATGGAGCCCATATCCAATAAGGCCATCAAGCTACCCAAGGTGGTGATGGCTATTGGGCTATGAAATTTGTTGTCTTGCTTGTGAATTTCGGCTAAAATTAAACTATCAATGTCAGCTTTTAAATTATGTGTATTTATAACTTGTTTAGAAGCATTTCTATATTGTAATTAAATTCAATTATAGTGCTTGATTTAAATTTAATTGATAAGTAAATTAGATTTACATATTTAAAAAAGATAAAATTCAATTCATTTTGTTTTCAATATCACTCTCATTGCTTTTATTTTTTATTTTTTCATTTTTTTTTATAAAATGATAGATGGTTGTTTTAGAAAAGTTAGTTTTAATATTAAATTATTTCTCATTAAAATTATAAATAAGAGGTTGATTTCTAATTTATTTTTATAGTATTTTTAGAGATTGAATTACATTTGAATTTCAAATCTTAATGCTTTGAGATTTTTATTACAACTTTAAAAATTAAATTGAATTCAGATTTTATAGTATGCGAAATAACAAAATTATCACTATAATTCTCATGCACTATAAAAAATATATAAAAAAAACATTTCTTAATTCCATTATGTTCAAAGAAATTATTAAGAAAAAAACACACACACGAAGATTTAACCCGACGTGATCTGATGTGATGGCCAGAATGACCGACAGCAGCTCACATTTATGGGGCACGTGACAATGTCCCCCCCTTCAGAAGACCTTGTCCACAAGGTCTGGAAACTCCCTCGCCATTTCTTCATAATTCCTCCACGATGCGTCTTCAGCTCCCAGTCCTTTCCATTTCACCAAGATTTCTGTCACCGCTCTTCCCTTCTTCTTCGTCATTCTCCTATCTAACACTTCTTCAGGTTCTGGTTTAACAACACCTTCTTTGTCTGTGGGGGGAAGAGTCACCACGAGTTTGTGTTTTTGACCCAACTTTTCCTTCAAACATGAGACATGGAAGACTGGGTGGATTCTCGACTCGGGTGGAAGATCTAATCGGTAAGCCACCTTCCCCACCTTCTCAATCACCTGGAAAGGCCCATAGAACCGAGGTGATAGCTTCCAACTCCTTCTTTGAGCCACTGATTGCTGCCTGTAGGGTTGTAGACGCAGGTAAACCCAATCACCTTGGTTGAACTGTCTGTCTGTCTTCTTACGATCTGCGAATACTTTCATCCTTTCCTGTGCTTGTTGTAGGTTCGTCTGTAAAATACTCAAGATTTCATCATGGCTTTTCAAGGTATTTTCCAATTCCTGTACTTGCGTAGTTCCCTTTGTAAATGGTAGTAGCTTAGGGGGTGGGTAGCCATATACTGCTTCAAAAGGGGTGAGTTTTGTTGATGCATGCTGGGTAGTGTTGTACCACCACTCGGCCAGTGGTAGGTGTTTCGACCAACCCTTGGGTCGATCACCTGAAAAGCATCTTAGATACTGCTCCACTAGTTTATTGACAATTTCGGTCTGCCCATCTGTCTGAGGATGGTAGGCAGATGAAAATTTCAAAGTTGTACCCTGTAGTTGCAAGAACTCTTTCCAGAATGCACTTGTAAATGTTGGGTCATGATCTTTGACAATTGATTCTGGTAGCCCATGTAATTTGAATATGTTATGAATGAATGCTTGTGCAATTTTTGCTGCTGTGTATGGATGAGAAATAGGAATGAAGTGTGGGTATTTAGTTAGCCTGTCCACCACAACCATGATCACACTGTAGCCTTCTGACTTAGGAAGCCCTTCAATAAAGTCTAATGAAATATCAGTCCATACCTTGGTGGGAATCGGCAGGGGTTGTAATAACCCTGGTATGAGAATGTTCTCTGCTTTATTTTGCTGACATGTGTCACATTCTCTGATGAAAGTTCTTATATTAGCTTTCATACCCCTCCAATAAAACTCCTCTCTAGCTCTGTGTAGGGTTTTGTGAAAACCAGAATGTCCCCCTTGTGGGCTGCTGTGCAGCAGCTGTAGTATTTGGGTCCTCAGACCATTAGAATCAGGAATAACCAATCTCTCCTTGTAGAATAGCAATCCCTCCTTCTCTTGATAGTGTAGGAACTTACCACTGCCCTGCTTCAGATCCTCTAGAATCTCCTGAGTTTTTGGGTCTGCCAAGTACCCTGGTTTGAGCTGTTCCAGCCAATTGTTTGCTGGAGATGACACGGCTGCTAGCTGGCCTTGTTCTGGTATCTCCATTTTTCTGGATAATGCGTTTGCCACCTTGTTGTCCCTTCCTTGCTTTTATTCCACCTGAAACTCATACCCTAGAAGTTTGGTGACCCATTTTTGTTGAAGTGGGGTTCCAATCTTCTATTCCAGTAAGTATTTGAGACTGTGATGATCAGTTTGTATGGTGAATCGATGGCCTAACAAATAAGGCCTCCATTTCTTTACTGCTAGGACCAGAGCCATAAGTTCCTTCTCGTATGTAGATAGCTGCAAAGCCCTTCCCTGTATAACTTGACTCATGTAGGCTAAGGGCCTCCCCTGTTGCATTAAAACAAGTCACATTCTTTATATATAGACACACATGCACACATTATCATTATTATACAACATATAATAATTTGATCGTTGGTTATGTTTTAACTGTTTATGTAATGATTGCAATCAAATAAATTCATTAAAGATTAACCTGAACAGTGATGTTTGAGAAAAAAATACAAAATAATTAGTGTGTGCAATATCAAAAGAACATCTAAAAGAGTGTTCAAGCTAATTGGATCAAAATACAAACATTGTAAATGGCTAGTATTATTTATAATTTAAAAAAAAATATATCTTTTTTTCGATCAAATGGTGTTTTTGCTTTGGAAAAAACTATGGTTCTAGTTGCGACAAAGCGCGGGTAAATGGCTAATATTATTTATAATTTAAAAAAATTATTTCTTGTATGTGCAACAAAACAATTAGCATTAACAATATTAAAAGAACACCTAAAAGATTTTTCATGCTCATTGTATCGAAATATAAACATCCTTGAAAAATAATTGCATGGGCAGCAAAATAATTAACATGAACAGCATCAAAAGAACACATAAGCAACTATTCATGCTAATTGTATGAAAAGAACACATAAGAGGGTGTGGAATGCACTGTCACCGTCCACAGTAAAATGAGTGTAGTTGAATAGTGATTTCACAATCTCATTTAGTTGTATGTATTTTTTCTGATCAAATGACTTTTTTGCTTTGAAAAAAAATATGGTTCTAGTCACGAAAAAAGTGCATGTAAGTGGCTAGTATTATTTATAATTTACAAAAATTATCTTTTTTTTTTTTATCAAATGATTTTTTTTTTGCGTTGGAAAAAATATGGTTCTGGTTGCGACAAAGCATGGGTAAGTGGCTAGTATTATTTATCATTTCAAAAAAAATTTCTTGCATGCACAACAAAACAATTAGTTAATTGTAATTTTAATAAAATAATCTATTTTCAGATCAAATGATTTTTTTGTGTTGAAAAACATATGATTCAAAAGCAATACCAAACACGCCTGTAGTTTGGCTAGGACCAGCCTGATTTTCATTTATAAAAAAAACAAAAAAATTGCATTTAACAAAAACAAAAAAAAAATATGTTGTTTTTGTGCATACAGGCGAATTCCAAGATTTTTCAAGTAATTTTTTCATAAAAAATCTATGTTAAATCTTTCTCATATTTTGAACGAAAATTGGATATCGTAATCAGTTTATGATTATCTATTGGAATTTGGCCAAAATATCAAACTAATTTAACAATTATTTTGTTTTAGCTATCATGGTATAAAATTACATTGTAAAGTACACTTGCAGATAGTTAAACAAGGTTTTCAAAATACAGTGTAAAATTCTTTATGGTTAGGTTTTTGACTCCCAATGAGATAGAGACTTTTTCACGAAGAGAAATCTATTTCGAGCCTTAGAAAAGACTAACACATGAAAAATCTAGCTTAGAAAAAAACAATCAAACAATAATACAGTTTACTTTAGGTAGAGTGCACTAGGGGTGATGCGTCTTCTCCTTGCACAACAAGTCTTCTTACCTAGACTCTCGCAGGGCATTAGGTTTCCTAGTGACCTCAATACGAGATGGCGACTCGTAATAATTATAGTTGTAATTTTTACGATTATAAAATACACTCTTTCACCACGTATCATTCTTCTCCAGGGATGACGGGGTGCGAAGTATGGAAAAAACATTGTCATGACATCATGAATCAATAAACAGCAGCAAATCAACAAAAGATTTCATAACAATCCGATTTCATGATTTCATGGAATTTTCTTTTTTAATTCTACATAATCATTATATCATATCATTATAAATATCTTACTTGTACGGCGTAGATGTTCACATTGAAAATAATCGAAAGAGCAGCATATTTGACACAAAAAATCTCTCTTCTGGTCAGCTATCTTTTTCTTTAGTGCTCAAAGTGTAGGAGTACTAATAGGATTTAGACCTCTGATGAATAATAGCGTTACACCTCTGATCAGTACGAGTAGGCGTCTGATGATTAACATTGGACTTCTGATTTTCCTTAGCAGGCCTCTCTTGATTTGGGTTTGTGAGCTGATCAGCACTTATTACTACTCGACGTGATTGGGTATTTCGACTGGAATCACACCCTGCAGAGAATGGAGATCCATGAAATTCAGTGTGAACTGAATAGCTTGATTGACTTGCCGCGCCCATACTTCGAAGGTGAATCCCATTCCGTTCATTCGCTTCACTTTTTCTAAAGGTATGGGATGTTAAGTCCCTTTGATTGAAAATGCTAAACAAATGTCGAATTTTACTCCAAATTGAAGTTGTGGAGTCAGAGGGTCCCAAGACTACTCTCCATTCCTGATGAACAAACATCACTATGAAGATAATGAGAGCTAAAAGAGCAGCTATTCCAGAAATTAAAAATAATCCCCAGAAAGTCTTGATGCTAAGGCTATTTGAGGTGCCGGAATTGGGACAACTAGTTTGTTTGCCAAACCATTTATCCTGGATTTCCTTCATCTTATCTCCCTCAATCATATTCAAAATTTCTTTTGATATCTCAGGTACAAGAGGAGAACCTTTAGGGAAGACCTGAAATTCTCAAAACAAAAAATGGTAGTATTAAACTATAGAGTAATGGTATATTTGGAGGAAATGGAAATAGAAAGATGGGAAAGTGAGCTTACAAAGCCAAAACCGCCGGTTTTGAATAAAGCATCCATTATGGTATATTTGGGGCAATATTTTGACAGAAAGAGTTTCATATATGGCTCTTCGTCGAAAGCAGCAGCGATACCACCATTTCCACTTCCTTTGGAGAGGAGTTCGTGGCATTCTTCTAGAGAACTATACGCCAAGATCTTGGACCTGTCGAAACCCAAGTCTAACAAGGTTCTTCGAATAAACGAACCACTGTAGTAGCCCACATGCTCCCCTTTCTTAATGAGCTCACTTACATCAGCAACTTTTAGCTGCTGGACTGTAAGTAGGCTTGATAAACTGGCGGTATAACTTTGTGTGAGGATCAGCACAGCAAAACACCATATGATTACCACTACTCTAGACAGGTTGCTAACCAGCCTCTCCCCTGTAAATTGATAAAATTAAAATCAATTTGGTGTGTAAATATATATATTGAATTGCTTCAACAGGAGAAGATAAATTCATGAGGGAAAGGGATATTACGTTGTGAGAACACCATTGTTGAGAAGGAAAACCAGAAGATAGTGCCAGCTTGATTTGAAGCAGGTCCTCGAAAATCTCCATTTATTCTGTGCTCAAGAACCCAGACAACAAATCCAATGAAAACAAAGAATATAAGAGTGCTCACCCAAAGGTCCCATGTCAAGGGTTTCAAGAAGAACCAAGCACTTTCGATATTGTGACCTTTTGTAGGAACCACAACGGAGACACTGCTTTCCATGTACGGCAAAGTATAATCAACGAACAAGGATCTGCTGTAGAGAATGGTAATGTCTCCAACCACAGCATCAAAATTCTGTTAAAATAAATTAAATACATAAGAAAGAATATCTCCAAAAAATAAAAAGATTGGCATAATTGTGTATGATATTCAATGCAATGTCAAAAGCATAGAATAAGTGCAGCAAAAGATACAATTATGTTTTACCTTTAAGTACACTTGATTGACCAGATCATTGTAAGTTCCAGCAGGCTCGCCGTCAGGCTTGGCAAAGGGGACATACTCATAAGGCAAATCATAAGGCAATGCTTTGACAGCAGTTTCAAAAACATCTATGCAGAATCCGGTGACTGTTGTGGTGTTAGAACTAGGATTATTTATGACGTCCACAAACTGTCTTAAGGTAGACTTCACCGGTACTCCTATTATTAACTTCTTTTCATTTGTGGGAATCCCCCATCCCTTCGGAACAACAGTCGTGTCCCCTGGGAAAATTACAGTTGAAATACCGGACACAGAAGTCGAATTCGTACCATTACTAGGAACCCATTGTTTCACAAGTCCTTCTTTTGGTGTCCAAAATCCAATCTCTCTTCCTCCATTTCCGTTCACATTAACTATCTGGAAAGCTGGAGATTGCAACTGCCCATCAACGAAATGGTAATTTCCTGTTAGGCCTTTGAAACTGGTGTTTGATAAAGCTTGAAGAAGGCTTGGACCATTGCAAGAGATACCAAGAGATGCAAGATCAGTTGATGAAGTGCGAGAAACATTTGCCTTTAGGAAGCCAAAATTGGTAGTTCCAGATTTCTCAACTGCCAAGGCAAAAGCCGTCGCAGCATCATAGCCCCGTAGTCCATAAATGTTCAACTCCGCATCAATAATATATGGATTATCTTGTTGGAATTTTCTTTTCCACCGAACTCGAAAATCTTGGAGCTCTTTTGTACTTGGAACATAAGATTTAACACCCAGTACCCCTTGCATTGTCCCAGTAACAGAAGGATTTGGTGAACTCAACAAATCAGCTGTCAGACCATCAGTCATGATCCAAACATAGCCTTCACTCATCATACCAATCTCTTTTGCCTTGGCAAAAATCCGAGTGCCAAGAGATCCATACATGTGCACAATGAAAACTCTAGTTTGCATTCCCATCAATTTATAAAGCTCCACAACAATTCGATCATCAGTGGCTGATGGAGAAATGACACTGCGGTAGGGAACTCGAGCATTCACTGCTTGCAAAGCATCAATTAAATAAGGTATGATTCCCTCTCCATATTCGTTGTCCATGTAGATGGGTACTGCTTCTCTCCATTTGTAGGTTTTAACCAATTCACTTATGGCATTCACTTGAGTTGAGTCATTAAGTGTAGCTCGAACAAAATACGTACTCCGAATGGAAGTGAGAGAAGGACTTGAAGCAGAAAATGAAATAATGGGCACCTGAGCTTTTTCTCCAAGGTCAATAACAAAACTGGCTTGCATTGATGTTGTTGGCCCTAAGATTGCTTGTACTTCCACATTTTTTATCAAGTCTAGGGCTGTGTTTTGATAGGGCATAAGAAAAATTAAAAGCTTGTAATAATATTTCATGTTCAATGAAGACAATTGGAAAGACCAACGACAAAATGGCAGTTTTTCAGCAGTGAAAGACCATGCAATTATCAAACTTTCTTAAGAACTCAATTTTAATTATAAAAAATGGTGGTTTGTGTCTAATCGTTCTACAGTAATGTCTTTGGATTGTAAGCTCGTATATTTTCCTCTGCCCCCTTCATCACAAATCATGAAAACGTACACTTGACAACCCAGAATTGTTAGAAGGTAATGATGATTTAGGAGGTAGTTTAAAGGCGTTGATGATTAAGGATTGAAATGAAAATAGTGTATCACACCATACAGTTAATTCGCTGTAAATTTTGCCAACCCACTAGACAATTCTAGAGTACTTTGAACTGTGTACTAAAATTTTTCTTTGACTTTCCTAGAACTATCCTAACTTCATTTACCACCAACTTGCATTAACTTAATTAGTTTAGTACTTTGAATTGTGGACTAGAAGTCTTTCTTTGATTTTCATAGAATTATTCTAATATATATCACGACAAGTAGTTTGTAGCATTTTCTAAAATCTTTGTTATCTGCATTGATAACTTAAGAAAAATAAATATTTTTGTTTTCTAGCTATCCCTTTACTCATCTACACAAGCTGTTTTCCTTCTTTCACCAAATGAATCCCGAATTTGTGTGTAAGTTACTCTCGTATGTTTTTCGGTCTATTTGGTATCACATTCTTCAATAACCTATTTGAGATCCTCGTCATCACTAATAATTTTGGTGCATATTAAAAAAAAAACCTTTCCGGTATCTCTATTTGTTCTCTTGTGGACAGAAAATAAAAAGAATCGCATAAACTTTGAAGATGTTTTTGTGGGTGGGTGACTTTGATAGCAAGGTATTGGTTCATGGAGGCATTCGAGGTTTATAATTCAAACAGAAAAGATCTTTATTATTTGCTACGTAATAACAAGTATAGTCATTCATGATTGAAGCATACAGATGATAACATCAAGTTTTAAAGGGGGTGTGTGTGTGTGAGATAGAGAGAGAGAGAGAGAGGGAACCTGCTGCAGCTGCACCAACAACATCTTTCATGGAGTCCCTGGTGTTGAGGACTAGTCTGGTTTTGTAGTCACCATGAGTGGCATAAAAGTCAGAGAGGGCCATTTCGATGCAACTCAACGCAATCTTGCCATCCAAATCACTGTCCAGGTCAAGAACCAAACCAACATTCACTGGGATGGATATGTTTTCAGCCATTCCCATTTCTGTGAACAAAATCTTTACACAAAAAAAGAAGAAGAACGAGAGAACAGCCTTTGAATGGTTTTTCTTCATCTTTTTGTCCACCTATGGTCTTGCTAATTCTAGCGTAGTTAATTCTTCTTCTTTTTCTTATGCTTCAAAGGAAAGATCTCTAATCTATAAAGCTGTGGAGCTTGAAAAGTGTACACACGCGGGTAGGCCAAACTGTATTTGTTGGTGAAAGAGAAGGGCAATTTACTCGGCGTAATTGCGAGGAAATTCATTATGTGGAAGAGTCAAAGCAAACCATTTTATTAAATTGACTCATACAAGACTTTGACCTGAAGCGACAAAATGTTACTGACATACTGATAAAGAGGAATCTCCCAGAGTTTAGCACGGACTTCTTTTTTTATAATAATAATAATAATAATTGAGATTTGTTATAAATTCATAATAAATTATATTTATATGTATTGAATGTCCATTACTCTTAAGTAACTCTTGGATTTCCATAACCCTTGAGTTCATTTCTTTCTTCTATAAATAGACCACTTGTTTTGTATTCCTTACACCTTTGGAATAATAGAAGAATTCATATTAAGCAAGGTATTTCTCTCTTGTCTCTTTTGATTATGTTTTGAATATCCATTCTCTTATATGTTAATTATTTATTCTTTTTATAACAAGATTATGTTTTTTATTTATGGTTAAGAATGGTCCCGACGAATGACCAAGTCCTTAATCACATCTTTAAAGCCTAATAATTGTTGTTTCTTAAAACATATTATAATAATTTTTAAAAATTTCTTTTTAATAACATGAACATGGTTGTCAAAATCACGAGTTGACTCACAAAATCGTATGATTTTACGACTCAACTCATCAAACCTGGTTAACTCAGGTAGAAAAATCGGTTTGGGTCAAACTCGGTCAAAATCATATTCGGTCCAATTTTACGATCCTGCTCCAAAATTTCAAATGTTCAAAATTAAAAGAACGGTTACAAATTGAAAGAATGGGAAAATAGAGAGTGAAGAAATACTCTAGGTTTTCTGCGAGAGTGAGACACGGAGAAGATGTTGATCTTAGGCTTCAAAAGAGGAGTTATCTCCTCTCAGGCTAGGACAGCACCATCGCCACTGATTTCATCGGGAACCAGTTCTGATGTTGAAGCGTCGCACACGATCAGCTCCACCGCATCGTGATCTCCATCGCTAATCTCCGCGGTGGCGCCATCAATTTTAAACCCTAGCTAGAAATCGAGGAGCCAGCAAAAGCGAGGAGGAGAAAATGGTTTTTCTTCTTCTTCCAGTCACTTGAAATGAAAGCTGAAAGTGACGCCTAATCGGTCAAGGTGTGGTTGCATCGTTGACATGTCCTTTGGAAACTTCTGTATTGGAATTTATAAACTTAATAAATAATTTTATTTATTTATTTTTAATATTAACACACCAAACTAAATAGACAAATATAAAAATTTAACTTAAAATAAAATAAAAATTGTTTGAAACTTTGATTTCACTGCTTCCATCATAAGTGTGTTTAGTATGTTAGTTGGAAAAAAATAGAAAAAAAGAATATTTTAGATTATTTTGATATATTGATGTCAAAAATAATTTTTAAAAATATATTTTAAATATTAAAAAAAAACAAAAAAAACAACATAAATCATTCTAAGAAAAAAACATTTATTTGGTCCAATACCCTTTAAGTTATTTTAACTAACCAAAAAAAAAGTGTGAAACATTAATTTCTCTGCTTTCGACGTAAGTCTCTGTTTAGTATGATATTTCAAAAAAAAAATAGAGAAAACATTGAAATTTTATTTTAAGTTTTTTATAATTTTATATTATTTTAATATGTTGATGTAAAAAATAATTTTTTTTTAAAATATATATATATATTTTTCTAAATTAAAAATAAAAAACAACCTAAAAAAAACATTTATTTGGTCCAATACCCTTCAAGTTATTTTAACTAACAAAAAAAAAACATGTATCTCATATACTTTAAAGTGTTTTTCAACACTCTACAAGCATGGTTGTCAAAATCACTAGTTGACTCGCAAAATCGTACAATTTTGCAAGTCAACTCATCAAACCTTGTTAACTCGGGTAGAAAAATCGGTTTGGATCAAACTCGGTCAAAATCGTACAAGGGACAGGGAGCCCTCCCCCCCCTCTATGTGTATATATATATATATATATATATATATATATATATATATATATATATATATATCATGGTTTCACTCTTAAAAATCAATAATATTAACTTTAAAATTTATACTTAAAATTTTTGAAAAAAATATTTTTTTTATTTTTTACTTTAAATTAATTTTTTTTGATGTTTTTAAATCATTTTCATGTCCTGATGTCGAAATAACTTGTTAAAGTTAGAACTAGTACTAGCAATATCGATGTTGGTACCAATATTAATACTGATAATCCTTTCAATAGTAATGCTTTTGATGAATGTATTAAAAATAACGAGAAAAATGACGGTCATGAGACTGATTTTAATTTATATAGCACATCAGCAAAATATTTATTTTAAATTTGTTAGCTTTTACCTAATGAAATTCTATGGACATAATTGTTTTGTAATGTATTTTTAAGTTATTTTGAATCATGTATGAACCTTAACTAATGAAGTTTTATGGCCATAATTATGTTGTATTGTATTCAGAAATATTTTACTTATGATTTTACGATTTTTCTACCTACACGATTTTAGCTGTGATTTTATGATTTTTGTACGGAAAAATTCAGGTATGATTTTATGATTTTACGATTCGATCTTACGATCCGAGTTTTAGAAGTGCCTTCCGTGTCGTGTCAAAATCACGATTTTGACAACCATGAACCTGAGACATATTAAAACATTATATATAAATACATATAACAAAAGTAATTTAAATTTAATAAATAAATAAATAACTTCAATGAAGCGATCATCCTCCTCTCAAATGATAGGGATGTTTTCAAAAAATCAACCACTGTCCCATCAAAATAAAAATATGAAAACAAAAGATTCCTTTGACCCAACACATACCGTTCCCCACTTCTCCGTCCACCAGAACCAGCAGTGCCAGACCCACCGGCCATGCCAATCTCTTCCTCCACACCATCAACCCAACGCCAAACAAGCTACCTAATTGGTTGGTTCTGAACAACCAGTCAACCAGTAACAACAAGTAAACACACAAGCTAACTAATTGGTTGACTAATTTAGACAAATCAATTGACCAATTGATTGGAATCTCTAGAATCTCAATCATTTAATCTTTAATTTCCTCGAAACCAAAACAAAACATTATGTTCTTTAATCCAGAAAACATATTAAATCAATTTTGAGCAGGACTAACACTAAATATCAATTATAAAATCTTAATAAAACACTAACTCTTCCTTAATCCTTCCACAAACAATCTCCTAATAAAAAAATAAAATAGAAAATCACCTACTTGTTTTGTTAACCCTTATCTAACCTAAAAGTTTAAGTTTCAGAGTTGAAATCTTAAAGTAGTGGGATGAGAGTCACACCAAAAAGAAAAAGAGAAAAGTGGAAATTTTTTTATCTTGCACCTTTTTCTTTATATAACCGAGTTAGTTTAAAATAGTTGAAAACAATATAACACAAAATGTTGAGCATCCTTTTTTGGCTGTCATCAATTCACACATCTTTAATATTTTTATTCTTTAATACTAAGAGGATAGCATTATACTTTAGCTTTCCGCTTCATATTATAAATAAAACCATGAATTCTTTAAATAAAAAGTTTGAATTTTTTTAATGCGTATTTATTTTCAAAGTATCTTTGTAAACTTATTACATTTTTTTCTAAAAAACCCCAATAATTTAACCATCAGAGTCTCTAAATTTACAGGTATCAAATATCAACCACCAAACACCATGACTTGGGATCATGAAACAAAATTTTAGAATCAAGAAATTAACAAATTATTCAAGAAATAAACCTTGCTCTCAAGCCATTGAAGTTTTTGGAAATCAACAATTTCTAAATGTGACAGAAGGAGATAGCATTAAGGAAATCGAGGATGCTTGGTTCAGCACACAGAAGTTGTTCTGTCTGCATCACCTCGGTTTCATATAATAGCCTTAGTCTAAAGTGTTTTAATTTGGGGATTATTTCTAATCACTGGCACAGTTTATTTTTTAGCTTTCATGGTCTTCTCAGCCAACACTAGTTTTGCAGCCCTCTGATTTTGAAGCTTCAACGCAGAGCAGAATTCTTGATTTGTTATAAAATCTCTTTCAAAAGGAGTTAAAATCCCATACTTTCTGTAGAAGTAGAACTGAAGTGAATACAGACCACATAGCTATCTCAGGAGATCCTCTACCTGCAGTCCATGGTGATTGTTGCACGTCGCCGCGCGGCGTCCCCGGGAGGGATCCTGTCTCTCGCGATGGAGTTGAGAAGGAGTCGCCACCTAGCTATTGAGGGTCGCTAAGAACACCCGGATGCACTGGTCTGGTCAGAGATTCGAGGGTAAGGGACTGGTTGCGTAAAGGGAAGGTATTAGCACCCCTTGTACGCCTTACCTGAGGTAAGCTGCATCGTCTACCTTGATGTGATTTTGAATATTTCAACGAGTCATATTTATGTGTAAAAAAAAATTGTTCCGACTTGAAAAGAAAATTGGTTACCGCTCAAAATAATCCTAAGAATTTTATTGATTATTTCTAGATATGCAAGTGCTAGCCTACTTGTAGTTTCTTCATTCACCACCTGAAATTAACCATTAATCCTCATGAATTAATTTCACGGTTGACCGATCCATAAAAGAAATCGACCACCGCTCAGAATAATCCTGACAATTTTGGTGGTTATTCCCGAATATGTAAATGTTAACCTACGTGTAAATCCGGCAATTACTACGTAAAATTAACCATCAATTCCCATGAATCAATTTCACGATTTTTAATATTAGGCCAATTTCTTAGAATTTAATAAACTTGTTATTAAATCTAGAGTGAATTTTCGGAAAACGCTTTGGCCACTAACAAATAAAACACAATTTTTTTATTTTCATTTTATAATCATTTTTTCTTAACAAAACATAAATAAAACACAAACACAACACAACACACACACACACACACACACACATTCTCTTTTCTTTCTTTTTCATTATATTTTACAAATAAAATACAACTCACACACACATTATCTTTTTTTCATTTTTCTCATTACATTTCACAAATAATAATTAAAATATAAGAGAAAAAAAAAGAGTTTTGATGGACAAGGGCTCTGATACCAAGTTGAGAATAATTAGGAGGCTTAACCTAATAGTTAGCCAATCCTTTCTATATATATGTGTAGGGCAACATACAATAGTAATGGTGGAGATTACCACATAAGAATGAGATTACAATATTTCCTATTTAATTACATACTATAATAAGTTCAAATAAAACATATAAACATAAAGAAAAATACAAAAAGGACTTCAGGAACAGTGCTGGAATAGTGGCAGCAGTGCAGGGAGGACTGGTGGCGCGTCTGCCCACGCGCCACCGTCTGGCGGCGCGTGGGACCACGCGCCACCGCGGGTGAAGGTGCAGAATAGGGGGTGCGGGGCTGCTTCTTTCCTTTCTCCTCTCTCCGGTGGTGACTTCCACGGCGACCTGAAAATACAGCAACACAGCAAACAAAACACAGAAAAAATCAACTTCGGATGTCGGATCTGCACTTCTTCTTCTTTTTCTTCTTCTTCTTCTTTCTCGCCGGAGATGGCCTTCCAGTGACCTGCAAACACAAACAGCAGCCAAACACAAACGCAAACACAAATCAATTTTCGTCGGGTCTGTTCGAATCTCGGATCTGTTCAAATCTCGGTCTGTTCTCCGATTTGTTCTCCTCTTGTTCAGATGGCAGGTGGGCTGCTCACGGTTGGGGAGCTGCTACGGTGGCTGTGATGGCTTTGCGTTGCCGATCTTGGCGTTTGGTGTGCAGGGCTGCCTTCGGTCGACGACAGCTGGATCTGTGTGGCTGCAGCTGGTGACTGGATCTGTGTGGTCAGTGAGGAGGAGGGGAGCTGACGGCGAGGGAGAGGAAGAGGAAGGAATGTCTGCTGGGGTGAAAGGGAAAGGAGATCGTGGCTGAGGCTTGGTGAAGGAGGGAGACGACGAGGTGCTGGGGGCAACGGTGGTCGGCTGGGAAGAGGAAGGTGAAGGCTGTCGGTGGTGGAAAGTAAAAGGGGAAAAGATGGGGACTGAAAATGAGAGGGTGGACACGGGTCTGCTGGTCGGAGGAGGTGAGTGGAAGGGAAGAAAGGGCATCGACAAAAAACGGGGAAGGGGCTGCGGCTGCCAAAAATGGGTCTGGCGGCTGCAGCCCCCTCACGGGAGAGAAAGAGATGGGTTTAGGGTTTTCGAATGGGGTGTCTTTTTTTTTGGTCCCCTTTCTTGTGAATTAGCAACTCTATTTATAGAGTTTCCAAAGGCAAAATCCCAAACACAGCCCTCAGCTTGCGTGCTTTTTCAATTTGATCCCCGATTTGTGATTTGTGCGTTTTGATCCTCAATTGACTGTTAAACTCTTAATTTATTCAATTTTGCCCCTGTAACAAGATATTTTTGGATTTTTGTCTTTTTTTTCTATTTTTTTCTTTTTCTTCCGAAACCTAAAATAAGTAGGTCAAAATTTGGGTAGCAACAGTGATGATCCAAACCCTAATGCACAACCACCTGATCAATAGGAAGTACAAATTATTGATCATCTTATCACCCCGAATCAAGAAAGACCAGCAGCTACTGAAGTAAATCATGAAAACAATATTTGACAAGTAGATTATCACATTGATTGTATGATTCATTTATAACGTTGTAAATAAGCTCACATTGTTAGATAATAATATAAATCATATTCTGGGACCTCATCTAAAAGCTTAAGTTTTTAGGTGAGATGGTTTCTTAACATGGTATCAGAGCCTTGTTGATCCAGCGATCATGAGTTCGAGTTTCACCATCCCCATTCTATTTGATAAAAATCAAGCACAAGGTAGTGCGAGCCTGTACAAGTTTCAAGCCCAAAGGGCTTTCACTTTAGAGGGTGTGTTAGAGAATAATATAAATCATATTCTGAGGCCTCACCTAATAGTTTAAGCTTTTAGGTGACATGGTTCCTTAACAAATATTTGCTTGAGAAAATACATTAATATACTTAACATTCAAATATTTGCTTATCTAATGGAGATTCCTTCCTGTAATTGAATGAGCAGTACAAGGTGAAAACCAAGAATAATTTGATGATATGCTATCAGCTGGGATGGATCCAGCTTCAAGGTTCAAGGACTGATATATATGGCTGAATTTGACCATTGTTTTGCATGTCAACTACTCAATAGACACATGCGGAAACAAAAAAAGAAAATTAACAAGCATTAACATCATAAGTTTATGTCGAGGGTGTTTGAGAATGTGTTTGGAAAGTGTTTTTGAAAAAAAATAAAAAATATATTTTTATTTATTTTTTATTTAAATTAAAAGTTTTTGGTGTTTTTAGATCATTTTCATGTGTTAATATCAAAAATATTTTTTAAAAAATAAAAAAATATCATTTTATTATATTTCTAAACGAAAAGCAATTTCAACCACACTTCCTAACAAAGAATAAGACTATGTAATTTAAAATTTAAATATATTTTCTTAAATTAGTTTTTATTTTTAAAAGATCTACAAATTCTTTTAATAATTTTAAAAACTAACCCCAACCAACTAGGAAACCCAAAAATAAAAGTGATAAACAAACTAGAAAATTAAAAAACAAAACCTAACATCACCTTCTAGGCTTAATTTCGGCACAATCAAATGATGGATGTTTTCATCAAGCCAATCACCTATCGCAACTCAGGCTCTTCTTGAGCTTAGCTCCATTCTATTGGTCCATAAACATCCTTGCAACGCTATTCAATTATACCAGTAATGATTGTTTAGGAATCATCTCACCTAAAAGCTTAAGCTGGTAGGTGAGATCCCAAAATATGATTTATATTATTCTCTAACACCCCCTCAAGTGAAAGCCCTTTGGGCTTGAAACTTACACAGACTCACTATACCTTGTGCTTGATTTTTATTAAATAGAATGGAGTGGTGAGATTCAAACTCATGATCGCTGGGTTAACAAGACTCTGATACCATGTTAAGGAACCATCTCCCCTAAAAGCTTAAGCTGATAGGTGAGGCTCTAGAATATGATTTATATTATTCTCTAACAATGACAACCAATAAGAACCGACTGCATCATCAAGTCATAACATAAATATTTTTGCAAATATGACAGTGAACATGTATCTGGGTTTCTGCCACTATCTATTCCAGTACAATCACGAAGTCCCATTAGTGAGAAGTTATCCCATGGACATGTTCATAACCAAACCAGTCACATTAGACCTCCATTACAGGGTTCATTTTACAAACCATTCAGATATTTTTGTCCTAGACGAACGTGGTCTGTGTGGTAATGTCTTCCAGTTGTTTTTCTCTCCTACCATCTATCAACGTAAGCAGATGGGCTAAACATTCAAAGCCGATCGTTTCCAGCCTATAGCTATATGCTGAAGACAAATTTGACATTATCCAAAATTGAAAGACTCTATACTCCCTACCCAAGAACAGTGGAAACTCGAATGCAGGAACTCAGATTAATTAGTCAGTGCACCTAGATACAGAAAACGATGAGAACTGAACCCGGCATTAGGTAAACCAAAACCCTTGTCAATGATCTTTGTTAAGGAACCATTTCATTTAAAATCTTAAGCTGTTAGATGAGGTCCTAAAATATGATTTATATTATTATATAACACACCCTCTCAAGTGAAAGCCCTTTGGGCTTGAAACTTGCACAAACCCATATTACCTTATGTTTGATTTGTATCAAATAGAATGAGCGTGGTGAGATTCGAACTCGTGACCGCTGAGTCAACAAGGCTCTGATACCATGTTAAGGAACCATTTCACCTAAAAAGTTAAGCTGTTAGATGAGGTCCTAGAATATAATTTATATTATTCTCTAACAATCTTCACATGATCACTCTTATCTAAAGTCGAGATGCACGCAAGCTTACCTGAACACCCATATATTGGCAAGTGTTGGACCAAGAATGAGACGCCGCAACCTTAATATTGGGCATTGACTTCGCAATTTTTTGTTTGTCTACAATAGCAGGACATGCAGGGTGTTTCCTGGAAAAAGAGAGATGATGTCATGCTCTCATTTGCGGAATAGAATTCTCAGAGATGCTTAGAGTTACAGTAATCATCTTTCATTTTCTTTCTTCTTTGCCACGTACGGTCTTTTGAGGTTATTCGTTGGAGTTGTTTGGTAATGAATAACTTTTTTTTATTTTTAATACATAAAACTTACTTTTATTAACTTAGGATTTAGGTCATGATTAGGCTAAAACCAAATCTAGAGCACTAGAGTCAGTTAAAGACTAAATACAGAGCGCCCTTGATTAGAGGTTAGGTCAGTATCGGATGCTTCGAGGGTTGGATTGGACAAAACTAGGTCCAAGATACCACAGAGGTGTTAACAAGAATCAAGACAGGAACATTACAAATTAGTAAAAATCTTATGTATAGTCCTAGTTTTAGTTATCCTTTTGTAAACAGGATTTATTTTGTAAATAGGATTCCTATACATGTATAAATAGGCCTTCAATGCAATTAGAAGATCAATGAAAATCATTATTGATCAACATACAATTACTTTTCATTATCAACATAATATCAAAGCAATCAATCCAAAATCTAACCACATACCCTAAACTATGGCAGACGTCAACCCACAGAACCAGATGACAACCATAAACCCTAGAACCGATCCTCAAATCATCACAACACAAAACCATAACCATGACTTGCCAGTAGCCATCCCTAGAATCAAACTCAATGGCCAAAACTATGAACTATGGTCACAAATCATGGAGATGTTTTGATGTAGAACAAGTAGCGGAAGCATACATGCTAAAGAGTGAGCACCCGAAATTCAAAGGCAACTGAATTTCGGCAACCTGGGCGCCGACGTCGGATTTTCGCGAAACTCACCCAGTCGAAGCGTTTCGCAGTTTGCAGAAGAAATCAGTGGCATAGCCCCTGAAGTCCATCATTTTTTGGCCAAATTCCATCGTTTAGGCCCCGAAATCGTCATTTTGCTATTTTAGGAAAGTCTCGTTTTAGCCATAACTCTTGATTCGTGAGTCCGAATTGACTTTCATCAATTGCTCCTTGCTCAAGGTTTATAGGCCTTTCATATTCTGCATTTACCTCAAATTTGCCATTTATGGTAAATTTATTGTTTAAGTGTCATTTCCTTTTCTGTCATGAGTTGGGCTAGGGATTTTACTTTAAGTAACATTGTAAGGCCTCCGGCCGACTTATGTATCATTTTATTGAATAAACATTGAGTTTTGATTTAGAGTTCGTCTCGTTATTTTTGATTTACAGGATATTGACGTTGGTCGTATTCCCTTGCGATTTTTTGCTGCGTCAATTGGTATCAGAGCACGGATTTGCCGAACTCGATGGCAAATAACGAAGCAGGAGACAAAAACTCTATTGGCGGAGACCATGGAGTAGAGGCCTTGTGGGCGGCAGTGGAGGAGACGCAGCAACAAGTAGCGCAGATTCGCGAAATGCTTGCTGCCGGGATTAACCTAAACGCCAACAACAGGCCACCAGCCAACAGGGCTCGCGCTGAAGGAATTGCCAGAGGCCAACCTGTTTATAGAAGACGCAACCCCGCACCTCGCATTCAACCTGATAGCGAGGATGAGTCAGATGAAGAAGACGCTATGGGGTACGGTTTACCCCCACTTGTGAGACGTCCAAGAGAACAAGATGATTATCGGCTGAAAGCAGATCTGCCCAGTTTCAATGGAAATCTGTGAATTGAAGATTTTCTTGATTGGGTTACAGAAGTGGAGCGATTCTTTGAGATGATGGAGATACCAGAAGAAAAGATGGTTAGATTTGTAGCATTCAGATTCAAAGGAGGGGCTGTAGTATGGTGGAATCAATTGCAGAAAAATCAGCAGCGACAGGGAAAGACGCTTGTGAGGACATGGCGTAGAATGAAGCAGCTGATGATAGGGAGGTTCCTACCCCCATATTATGAGCAATATTTGTTTTAGTTACTTCTAGACTGCTCACAAGGATCCAGATATGTGTTTGATTATACTGTGGAGTTCTCTAGACTCTTGGAGCGAAACAATCTGAACGAGACAGAGGGACAGCGCGTAGCCAGGTATATGAATGGGCTGAAATCGTCGTTATGCGATAAGATCAGCCTACAAGTGGTCTGGACTGTGGAGGAAGCTATAATCTGGCGCTGAAGGCTGAACTGATGGAACGAAGGGGAGGAGTTTCAGGGTTTCGTAGAAGCAACCCAGAATCATCGTTCAATAACAGGGATAAGAGTGTTCAGTCAACAAGCATGGTGAGTCAGAACAGAGAAGGAGGCAGTAGCAGCGGCCAAGCAGCCCAAATCAACAGGACTATGCCCAGAAATCCAAACCAGAACACAAACTTCCAGACCAGCACTTGGAGTTTGTTATCGCTGTTGAAAACCTGGGCATCTCTCCAACACTTGCCCAGATCGTCGCATACCTGTCAACTGGATCAAAGGGGAAGAAGGGGATCCAAAGGGGGTTGGGGATGTTGCGGAGGAGGATGACTGTTATGAGGGGGTAGAGTTCGCTGAGGAGGATGGAGAACAAGTCAACTGTGTAGTGCAGCAAATCTTATACACTCCAAGGCAAGAGGACGCGGGGCAGCGGAATAATATCTTCCTCTCATACTGCACCGTGAGCCAGAAGGTGTGCGATTTAATTGTGGACAGCGGGAGTTGTGAGAATTTCGTTGCAAGGGGCTTGGTTGAACACCTAAAGCTGCCAACCGAGAAGCACCCAACTCCATACACTATCGGGTGGATTAAGAAAGGACCCACAGTGAAGGTAACTGAAATTTGTCGCGTTCCTATTTCCATTGGAAAAATATATAAAGATGAAGTAGTTTGCGATGCGATTGATGTGGATGCTAGTCATGTGTTGTTGGGTCGGCCGTGGCAGTATGATGTTGATATTACCTACAAGGGTCGGGATAATATTTATTTATTTACGTGGGGGTCACATAAGATTGCTATGGCTCCTTACAAAAGGAAGGCACTGTCCGGTAAGGCTTCTGAAGTGGAAAAGCAGTCGTTTTTGACAGTGTCCAATTCCGATACAGAGTTTGTGGCAGACATCAAGGGTCCGCCAGAGTTCTATGCGCTAGTAGTGAAGGCCCTCGTGGTGGAAGGGGAAGTTGAGGCTTTGGTGACAGTCCCTGACCGGCTGAAACCACTGATAGATGAGTTCAGGGATATCACTTCGGATGAGTTGCCGAATAATCTACCGCCCTTAAGGGATGTCCAGCATCACATATACCTCATACCAGGGGCCAGCTTGCCAAATCTGCCTCATTATCAGATGAGTCCGAAAGAGAACGAGGTCTTGAGGGAGAAAATTGAAGAGTTGTTGCAGAAGGGTTTTATCCGCGAAAGTATGATTCCGTGCGCGGTTCTGGCGTTGTTAACACCTAAGAAAGATGGGAGTTGGCGTATGTGTGTGGACAGCCGAGCTATCAACAAGATAACCGTCAAGTATCGCTTTCCAATTCCCCGCCTAGATGACATGTTGGGTCAGCTTAAGGGTTCGAAGTTGTTTTCAAAAATTGACCTCCGCAACGGGTATCACCAGATTCGGGTCAAGCCAGGGGACGAGTGGAAGACAGCATTCAAAAGCAAAGATGGGCTATATGAGTGGTTAGTTATGCCATTCGAGCTGTCAAACGCGCCCAGCACATTTATGCGCATAATGAACCAGGTATTGAGGCCTTTTGTGGGGAAGTTTGTCATTGTTTATTTTGACAATATTCTTATCTACAATAAGACCGAGAATGAGCATGTGGAGCAGTTGAGGGAAGTGCTGTCAGTACTACAAGAAAACCAGTTGTTCCTTAATTTGAAAAGGTGCAGTTTTATGACGAATAGCTTGTTGTTTCTGGGTTATGTGGTGAGTTCAGAGGGGATTCATGTGGATGAAGAGAAGGTCCACGCAATTAGAGAATGGCCTGCACCGAAGACCGTGGGTGAGGTTCAGAGCTTCCACGGATTAGCCACTTTCTACCACCGATTTATTCATAATTTCAGTATTGTCATGGCACCGATAACCGAGTGCATGAAGAAAGGCAAATTACAGTGGGGGGAAGAGGCAGAAACGAGCTTTGTGTTGATAAAGGAGAAGCTATGCACCGCGCTAGTATTGGCCCTTCCCAGTTTTGAGAAGATTTTCGAAGTTGAATGTGACGTGAGTGGCGTGGGAATTGGGGTTGTGCATCCGAGAAGATGGCGTCATCACGCATGTCGAATTTAGAACTCTCCAGAGAGAAACCCAGCAAGCTTTGCAAACAATTCAAGCCACTTTTGCTAGGCTAACAACTGGAAACAATCAGCGATGTGAAGATGAGAGGAGATGAGAGGATTACAGGAGAAGAGATAACCCAGTTCATGGCCACCAACCGATTCCACATGGGCAACCAACCTATGAGGATGAACTAAGTGATGAAGAAGAATACGTTGAACATATATTGAGACCTAATCGACAAGGCTACCACTACCACAACGTGGGGGAGCGGGATCATCAGGCGTTTAGAATGAAGATGGATCTCCCCAACTTTAATGGTCAGCTTCAGATTGAGGGGTTTCTTGATTGGCTAGCAGTAGTGGAGAGATTCTTTGACTACATGGAGATCCCTGAAGGCAAGAAGGTAAAACTAGTTGCCTACAGACTAATGGGAGGAGCCTCCGCTTGGTGGGAGTACTTACAATTCACAAGAATGAGGTAGAGAAAAGGGATGGTTCAGTCCTACTAGAAGATGAGACGCCTACTGAGGTACAGATATTTACCACCAGATTATGAGCAAATATTATTTCAGCAATACCAGGATTGCAAGCAGGGGAGCCGAGCGGGGCAAACATATGTGGAGGAGTTCCACAGGTTATCTTCTCGTAATAACCTGTTAGAAACTGATGCACAACATGTGGCTAGGTTTGTAGGAGGGTTGCGCTTAAATATACAAGATCGAGTTTCTATGCACACCATTTATTCCTTAACAAAAGCCAGTAACCTGGCTACAAAAACTAAGGCACAGTTGGAGAGGACAAGATCAGTAGCAAGGCCCCTAGTTGACTATCTGCAGACCCCAACACACAAAGGGAAATTTCCACAAAATCCCACACCCCCCGTGTCCAACTTTCAAAGGGGACCCAGCAGTAGCAAAACCCATATGGAAACAGCAGGGGCAGTACCGCCTGAAGCACCAAGGAATCCATATTCCAGACCAGCTTCGGATAAATGCTATAGGTGTGGACAACCAGGCCATCGTTCTAATCAGTGCCCAAAATGAGGAGTAGTGAATTTAATTGAACTAGAAGAGGGGTCAGACCGAGAAGCAGAAAGGGAAGGGGACGAAGATGATTAAACCTACGAAGAAGAAGAAGTCACGGGAGGAGATGAGGGTGAACTACTCTCACAGACACTAGTGGTTAGAAGAATCCTCCTAGCACCGAAACAGATAGAACATTCACAGTATCACAACATCTTACGGACTCACTGCATTGTGAATCGAAAGGTGTGCGATGTTATTATTGATAATGGCAGCAGTGAGAACATCATCTCCCGAACCATGGTGTCAAAGCTGGGGTTGAAAATGGAGAAACACCCTTCACCGTATAAGATTGGCTGGATCAAACAAGGTGCTGAAAACAAAGTAACTGAAACTTGCCGCATTCAGTTTTCCTTTGGGAGGCATTACATGGACGAAATTATCTGTGATGTTGAGATGGATGCCTGTCACATGATCCTAGGCAGGCCATGGCAATTTGACGTGAACGCTACCTACAAAGGCAGGGATAATGTATATGTCTTCATGAGTGGGGGGCAAAAGGTAGTACTGGGTCCACTGAGAGAAGATTTCTCTGCATTAGAATTGAAGGCACAAGGGAAACCAATATTACTGGTTGATGGAAACTCATTTATGGCCGAAACCAATAGAGCCAGTGAGGTTTTTGCAGTAGTAGTGGGTGGTGGAGTTGGGGCTGAATCTTCCAGCGTGCCAGAAGCAATGCAATCTCTCTTGACCGAATTCCAAGCCATAATACCCGAAGAATTACCCAAGGGGTTGCCTCCTATGCGTGATATTTAGCATTAAATTGATTTAGTTCCCGGAGCCAGCCTACCAAATCAGCCACACTATCGGATGAGTCCGAAGGAAGGTCTTATCCTACCGGAAAGGGTTGGTTCAAGAGAGTATGAGTCCTTGTGCGGTACCCGCCTTGTTGGTCCCAAAGAAAGATGGTAGTTGGCGTATGTGCATCGATAGTCGAGCCATCAATAGGATCACTATTAAGTATCGTTTTCCCATTCCACGACTAGAGGACATGCTAGACATGCTGGCCGGTTCCAAAGTTTTTTCAAAAATCAATGATACATGGAAACCCATCTTATGTTTTGCTAATGGAGAAAGTATCTCCAATTCATCTTCAATCCATGCTTCCTCATCAGTCACAATCATGCCTTCCCTTTATTCATGGAAACCCATCTTATTTATGTCCTCTTAAGGTCATTTGTACCAAGTTAATTAATTAAGCAAATCCTAAGTTCTCATTCCCTCTCTACAGTATCTCAGCCGAGAACATGCCCTAGGGAACCAAGAGTTCCCTTCCTCTTTTTTATGCACTCATTTCTTCTTCTTCTTCTTCTTTAAGGCACTTAGATTAGTCTAGTCCATTTAATCTCACTCATTTCTGTATTTTCCCAACATTTTATGTTAAAGAACCTTAATTCCCAATTCAAGAAAATCATGAACTTCTAATCAAATTGAAGTTAATTTCATAGAAATTGGAATTAGAACTCCTTACTTGGATGGAATCTAAACTTTACTTCACTAATTTTAGAAGAATCTTAGCCTTCTTCTCCTTATATATAGTTGACCACTCTTCCCCCTCTTTTCTTCACCAATTCTTCACTTTTCTTCTTGTTAATTCTCCACCCGATTGTATTCCTCCACTTAATAATTTCAAAGCTTATAAACCTCCCCCTCTTTGTATACTTTATTCTCGGGGTTCACATATACAAAGTTTATACAATTATTACAATACCCTTCATTCATTTACACCTAATTCTAAGTCACCAAGGGCATTATTGTTTTTCCCTTTTAATTTTTTTTCAATACACTACAAGAAGTCAAGGGACGAGAATGCCGAGAAGAAGCTGAGATAGAGGAGGGAGGCGCCGATAGGACTTGTTGTTGTTGACGGCTGTTGAGAAATTTCTGGCACTAGGGCAAGATCGATTGGCTTTGATACCAAGTTGAAGTTAAAGGAAGAAGGAGAGTTTTGAAATATATTCTCGAGGTTGTGATATGTAATGTACAGCACTAGCCTTATGTAATATATATATAGATAGATTTAGGGTTGTACATGATACTAACCATGTGGTATACTACACATGATCAGAAACTTATATAAGGTAAATACAAGATAAATATATATACATAATAACATTTCATAATACAACACAACAAGAAAGCTTTAATCCCAAACTAGTTGAGGCTGGCTAAATGGATCATACATAGAGGTCTTAGATCCTTCACACTTCCAACCAAGTAATCCTAGGGCTTCCTCTGGCAACATACCTTTTTTCCGAACCAGGGCCACTGATGGCTCACAATTACATTACGATGTTACAACTAAATCTACATATTCATAAGTTTCCAGTGTCAAACTGTTAATGGTATCATCTGAAAGTCGATTGCGATCATGCTCTACTTCAAAAGGTGCTACTCTTTCTTGATGTGGGTTTGTATGTTGATCAATATTAATCACTACCTCTTGAGATGGTTGCCTATCTGGACTGGAATCAACAGACTCTGTAGAAGACTGATCTCCATCTCCAGGGACATGATCAGTTCGAACTGAATAGGCCAACGGGCTCGGCCCACCCATACTAGGCAGACTAGTGCCATTTCTGTCATTCATCCCACTTTTTCTGAAAGTATGGGATTTAAAGTCCCTCTGAATGAAGATCCTGAAGAAATTGCGGGCTTTCTCCATATGGAAATTCTGGAGTCTGAAGGCCTCAACATTTTCCTTTCCTTGTAGACAAACATGATCATGAATATAATGAGAGCTAAGAGGGATGCTCCTCCAGCAATTAAAAATAACCCCAAGAAACTCTTGAGACTAAGGCTGCTAGATGTAACCTGAGGGCTGGAATCTGGACATCTGCTTTGTTTTCCGAACCAAGCATTCTCAATTTCCTTCATTTTATCTCCCTCGGTCATGTTTAGAACTGCCCTTGATACATCAGGTACCAGCGGAGAACCTTTAGGGAAGACCTGAAAGACACGACACAAAGCAGCAAGCAAGCCACTCTTTCTCAGGATTGACAAACTTTGCACTTACTAGGCAGAAAGAGAAACGGAGAGGGGTGAATAAACTTACAAATCCGAAACCGTCTGTTTTAAATGTAGGATCAATCTTGGCATATTTAGAACAATACTTTGACAAAAAGAGCCTCATGTATGGCACTCCATCAAAAGCAGCAGCAATGCCACCATTTCCACTTCCTTTGGATAAAAGGTCATCACATTGTTCTGTGGAATTATACACAATGAGCTTGGACTTGTCGAAACCCAAGTCTAAAAGGATTCCCAGAACAAAAGAACCCTCCTGGTAGCCCACATACTCCCCCTTGTTAATGAGCTCGTGCACGTCAGTAACTGTAGGCTGCAGCTGTTGGACTGTAAGTAAACTAGCTAGACTGGCAGTGTAGCTTTGCGTGAGAATCAGCACAACAAAACACCATATGATTACCACGGCTCTAGACCAGTTGCTAACCACTCTCTCCCCTGCAACCGTAGTTGAAAAAAATAAAGATGAAGTCAATTTGGTGTTTGATACACTAAAGCAAATATGTTCAACAAAAGAAGAAAAATTCAAAAGGGAAAGGAAAATTACTTTGTGCAAAAACCATGGTTGAGAAAGAAAACAAGAAGCTAGTGCCGGCTTGATGTGAAGCAGGCCCTCGAAAATCTTCATTGATTCTGTGTTCAAGTACCCAGATCACAAATCCAATGAAAATAAAGAAACAAAAACTTGTCACCCAGAGATCCAAAGTCAGAGGCCTCAAGAAAACCCATGCATTTTTGCTGTTGTTGTCCACAATAGGGACGATCATGGAGATACCACTTTCAGTGTACGGCAAAGTAAAATCAACATACTGGGATCTGTTGAAAACAATAGTTGTATCTCCAACTACAGCATCAAAATTCTGTTGATTGCAAGCAAAAGAAACAAGATATGAATAAACATTAGAGCATGCATGAATCTGTCTCAAATCTTGTTTCAGATATAAAACTGAATGTGATCAAGTACAGGAAAAGGTTGGTGAAAGTTTTACCTTCAAGTACACTTGATATATCAGATCATTGTAAGTTCCAGCTGGCTCGCCGTCAGGCTTGGCAAAGGGGATATACTCGTAAGACAAAGCATAGGGCAATGCTTTGACAACAGAATCAAAAACATCTATGCTGTATCCAGTGACGGTTGTGGTGTTAGAACTAGGATCTCTCGTTACTTTCACAAACTCACTGAAGCCATCCTTAACAGGCACTCCTATTCTTAACTTCTTCCCATTAGTTGGAATCTCCCAACCCTTGGGAACAGAAGTTGTATCGCCCGGCCATATGACAGTTGTGTTAGAGAATAATATAAATCTCACTTACAAGCTTAAGCTTTTAGGTGAGATGGTTCCTTAACATGGTATCAGAGCCTTGTTGACCTAACGGTCACGAGTTCGAATCTCACCACCCCCATTCTATTTGATAAAAAAAAAAAACCAAGCACAAGGTGATGTGGGCCTGTGCAAGTTTCAAGCCCAAAGGGCTTTCACTTGAGGGGGTGTGTTAGAGAATAATATAAATCATATTATGGGGCCTCACTTACAAGCTTAAGCTTTTAGGTGAGATGGTTCCTTAACAAGTTGAAAGATCGGAGTTAGAACCCGAGTTTGCAGTCATATGATTTTTTGAGTTCAATGTTTTGACAATCCCTTTGGTTTGTGTCCAGAATCCTATCGCTCTTCCCCCATTTCCATTCACATTCATTATCTGGAAAGTTGATGACTGTAACTGTCCATTATCGAAAAGGTAATCTCCCGTAAGACCTTTGAAAGTAATGTTTGATAAAGCTTGAACGAGGTTTGGACCATTTAAAGACACTCCAAGAGGTGAAAGATCTGTTGATGAATTGCTAGAAACGTTTGCCTTTTGGAAGCCTAAATTTCCAGTTCCAGCTTTCTCAACAGCCAAGGCCAATGCTGTTGCTGCATCATATGCCCATAAGCCCAAAATATTCAACCCAGCATCAACTAAATCTGGATTATCTTGTTGAAATTTTCTTTTCCAACGAATTCGAAAAGTTTCCAGATCTTTTGTTCTTGGCACATAAGGTTTCACACCCAATGCCCCTTGCATTGTATTAGTGATAGAAGCATTTGGTGAACTCAAAAACTCAGCTGTTAGACCTTCAGTCATGATCCAAACATATCCTTCGCTCATCATTCCAATCTCTTTCGCTTTCGCAAAAAGCCGAGTGCCAAGAAATTGATACATGTGCACAATGAAAACTCTAGTTTGCATTGTCATCAACTTGTATAGCTCTGCAACAATTTGATCATCAGTGGCTGATGGAGAAATGACACTCCGGTACGGGACACGAACATCAACTGCTTGCAGAGCATCAGTTAAATAAGGTATCACTCCCTCTCCATATTCGTTGTCAATGTAGATGGGCACTGCTTCTCTCCATCCAAAGGCTTGAAATAATGCACTTATGGCGTTCACTTGAGCTGAATCATCATGTGTAGCTCGAAAAAAATAGGAACTTCTGATGGAAGTGAGAGAAGGACTTGATGCAGAAAATGATATAATGGGCACCTGAGCTTTTTCTCCAAGTTCAATAACAAAGTTTGCTTGCATTGATGTTGTTGGGCCTATGATTGCTTGGACTTCAACATTTTTTATCAGGTCCAGGGCTGTACTAGGAAAAGGATTAATTAAAACAATTACTGTATAGATCAATTATAAAGAATAATATGATCAAAAATACAAAACAATTACTGTACTAGTACAATTACTGTACTAGGAAAAGGATTGAGAGTTCCTCCTATTAGTTTGTTGATATGCCTTGCTTGCTTTCACTGGGCCTTTCTTATTCTTTGAGTTTTGATATCTTAGACGCTCCACCATTACCCTATTTTCATTCAGGTTTTGATTTTTATTCCAGAATTCCAGAATAATATGAATCTAAGTTTTTCTCCTTCTCATCCACCAATAATTTTGCTCAAATAATTAAGATTCGGCGTAGCATTTTATCATGAAGCAACTGATGACATATGGGATATTCAATAGTGTTAAGGAACTATCTCACATAAAAGTTTAAGCTGTTAGATGAGACTTTAGAATATAATTTATATTATTCTTTAACACGCCCCCTCAAATGGAAGACCTTTGGGCTTGAAACTTGCACAAGCCTATATTATCTTGTGCTTGGTTTTTTCATCAAATAGAATGAGGGTGGTGAGATTCAAATTCGTGACCGTTGGGTCAACAAGGATCTGATACCATGTTAAAAAACCATCTCACCTAAAAGCTTAAGCTGTTAGGTGAGGTCTAAAAATATAATTTATATTATTCTCTAACAGATTAACAAATAGCTAGGTAGCGTTTGATTAATGTTTCGAAATAGAAAAAAAACAAAGACATATGGGACAGAGAACATGTTTTTATGTCTTTTATATTTTAAAAAGACATAAATAATATAAACACACATAAATTTACTCTAAGACTATCATATAAACATATTTATTTTTGTATCTATCTCTATCCTTTCCTTGTCTATATTTTTTTTTTAATCCTAGGACACTAACCAAAATGCAACCTTTGAATGTTAGAGACTCGTTCAATCCGTAAGGTCGAATAGGTTCAAGTTGTGGTATATGCAATATATTAATCTTTGATTAGCTTCATTTATTTATATGAAAAAAAGGTATCTGACTCTAGATTTTGGTCTTGATATCGGCCCGATAAAATTGCTTTGCATGTGATTTTGTAAGGTGCCTTTACCGGATTTAATGCGGTCAATCCCTCCACATATATGACTTTTAGAAGGAAGCTAGCTACCAGTCTACAACTTTTGGATGACTTTGACTCTCCTTATTGTTAGAGTATAGAAGAATATTCTAGAATAATGTAATGTGTATAAATAGAGAAGTGCACACACAACAAAGGTATGCAAAACAGAATTCAATACAATGTAATTCTAAATTTCAGTTTCCCTCTCTTTCTCTCTTCTCCCTCTTCCCTTCTCTAAACTAATTCTTCTTTCAATTCTACAAACTCTCTCAATCCTAACATGGTATCAGAGCTTAAATGATCCAATTCTTTGCTTCCGCAATCTAATCCTAATGCATTATTCAAAAAAAAATTCTCGGTTGAATCTGTTTCTTCTGTTCTAGATTCAAAACTCAGAGAGCAGCAAGTAGCATAAGTGAGAAGACGAGCTCGTTAAGCAGCAGGAGAAGCTGGTTAGATGCATCAATATTTCTGCCGCTTGCTTCAACAAGAGATTCATACCTGCCTTTTCGAAGTCATTTCTGCTCTGTGAGTTGCTAAAAAACCTTCGTCTCTTGATGATCGGAGCAACCTGAGCACTGGTGTTTTCGTCATCGCCAGCTGGTAGCGGATCTTGAGTCCTGTTCGATTGACGAGCAAAAACAAGCTGCCATGGAGATCAGACTCCTCGCCAAGAACAGACCAGAGAATCGCCTCAAAATCGCTAAAACTGGTGCAGTTAAGCCTTTAATTTCGTTAATTTCATCGTCTGATTCTCAGCTTCAAGAGTACGGCGTCACTGCTATTTTTAATCTATCACTCTGTGATGAGAATAAAGGACTGATAGTATCAAGCAAAAGCAAAAATCATTCCAGTCACTCAAAGCAAAATCAGATCTCCAAGCTTCGGGGGAGTGGTGGCGCTGCAGATACTGGCAAAAGAGGCTGGTTCTTTTCTATTTGCTGCACAGCTTCTATCTCCTTAAGATTCTCCAGTTTTTTCTTCTATAGTCAATGCAGATGGCTGTGGTGATGAGGACTCTTGCTCCAACGACGACGTTTTCGTTCTCAATTTCAGTATCTTGTCAAATGAAAGCAGCTCCAAGAAGATCGTTTATTCTAATCAGGTTTTTCCGGTGGAGTGCGGAACCAAGGATGCAGAAGGAGGGTCCAACTCTTCTTCGGCGGTGCAGATGCAGTGGATGGATCTCGGTGGCCTCCTTGTTGCGCCATCTTGCGTTTTGTGTTAGATGCAGGGGTTAGACAGAGAGGGAAGGCGCACCAGAATCCCTAAATTTTGTGATTTCTATGGTGTGTTTGTAATGTGCTGCCGTTTTGTGATTAGTTGTAAAAAAAAAAAAAAAACTTAATCCAATGAAGAAGAAGAAGAAGAAGAACATGAATTCTTACACAGATTAAGAAATTCATCGGCAAAAACTTCGAAAAAGTCGAAGAAAAGTCGAAGAAAAAACTTCGAAAAAGCTTTCAGAAAAGTTTGAAGAAGCCAAATGAAATCCTTCGAAAAAACTGAAGTAGATAAATGAAATTCTGTCAAGAAATAGACCGAAGAAATTCCTTCTCTTCTCTCATTTACATACTGTTTGTCAAACGAATTAAGTACTCTTGTATTTCATTTTCATTGTTGCAATCTCATGTTTTGTTTATCAAAGCATGAGATTGAGGGGGGATGTTAGAGTAGTATAAATAGAGGTTGTTGTAACACACAATATATGTGACAATTACAATAAATTTCAAATTCTCTTCTCTCCCTCTCCTCTGTTCTCTCTCCTCTGTTTTCTCTCTTATCATTCTTCTTCAATTACACAATCCTAACATGGTATCAGAGCTATTATGCTAACGCATGAATTGATTCAAGCTTCCGCAATGTAATCCTTCAATGGATCATTCAAAAACCCTCGGTTGAATCTGTTTCTTCGTTCTAGATTCAAAAATTCGAGAGCGGCAAGTATCATCGGTGAGAAGACGATCTCGTTCAGCAGCCAGGAGAAGGCTGGTTAGATGCATCAATATTTCGCCGCTTGCTTCAACTAAAGATTCATCCCTCGGCTTTTCTAAGTCATTTACGCGATCTCCGACTCGATGCTCTGTTTTCCTTCAATCAGCGTGATTTCATTGAGGTATATCGTCGAATAAGTAACACGCATAAAGGTCAGACTCCTCTTCATCCGCTTCAGCTAGATCCTCATCATCATTTTTCTCATCTTCGTCTTCTGCTCGTCCTCTCTTTTTGAGCATTCAGTTTGTCTTCTAGTCTCAGTACAAACTCGCTGTATCTCCTTCTCTGTCCAAGTTCTTTACTCTTCTACTAATACTCTCAACTCTTCAGTTTGCACAACAAATTACTGCATTCAAAAATGCATATGATCAACTGATGTACTAGTAGCCTCGGAGAGAACGAAACAAAATGAAGCGAAAGAGAAGTGAAGCTACCGGCGATGGTTAGAGAGTCTCTCTCTATGATTTCAAGTGCCTTGCAAAACTCGCCCTGATTCAAATTGATTTTTGGTTCACTGCGGTCGGGTTCATCGGGACACGTGGCCTCGTGGATCCGAGCTACGGTTGTATGATTACCGATTTTGTATCCGTTGATTGATCTCCCCAGAGTTGCTGCTTTGCTTCTTCCATTTCCCGCGATTCCGCACATCCCGTCATCAAGTCCATGGCCTCAAGAGGTCGAGCGGGAGTCTCAGCGAGGAGCGGAGCCTCTTCACTTGACATTTTTTTTTATTTTGTTGATGATTTTAGAATGAGCAGAGCAGAGGAAGAAGATGATCTCTCTCGCGCGCAGCTGGGATCAGGCTCCGGTTCACCGGAGGACCGAAGTTGTAGCTTCACCGGAGACGGCAGCGAGGCGTCGACGAGTCGGGACGGCCAGATCATCTTCTCCTCAAACAAACCCTAGAAACTCTCTCGTCCAAGTCATCATGAAAGGCGGTAGATCAAAGACCGATTCCCGGAACCAATGACGCCAAGCTAAAGAGAAAAGGAGCGAGAGTCTGGAACCAAAGCTTCGAGAAAGACTGCGAAGGATCCAAACAAGCCTACAAGACACTGCTAGTGCATTCTTCATTTTCATGGAGGATTTTAGGAAGCGATACAAGGAGGCTCATCCAAACAATAAATCTGTTGCTCTTTGTTGGTAAAGCGGTGGAGACAAATGGAATCATCTTCTCGCTTGTCAAATCTTAGCCAATCTGCGAGCAACCAATCCGCCCTAGCCACCGAAGGCGTGAAGAAACCTCACCGTTTCAGGGCCGGGAACTCAAGATGAAGTGAATCGATTTGGCGGAGAAGAGATGAGGCTGCGGCGTGGCTGAGAGAAGATTTGTTGAAAACCTAGATTTTATGTCCGTGTCTTTGTGTCGTTTTGTGTGTGTTTTGGTGCCGTTTTGTGTGTGTTTTGGTGCCGTTTTGTGTGTTTTGGTGTCGTTTTGTGTTTTGTGTGCTTTATGTTGTGGTGTGCCTTTTTATGCCTAACCTTCCACCGTTTTGCAAAAAAAAAAAAAAAAAAAAGGAGAAGAAGAAGAAGCAAATGAATTCTTACACAGATTAAGAAATTCATCGGCAAAAACTTCAGAAAAGCTGAAGAAAAACTTCAGAAAAGCTGAAGAAGCCAAATGAAATCCTTCAGAAAAACTGAAGTAGATTCAAAGTCTCACAGAGACAAACTGATATTCCGGTCAAGAAATAGACCGAAGAAATTCCTTCTCTTCTCTCATTTACATACTGTTTGTCAAAAGAATTAAGTACTCTTGTATTTCATTTTCATTGTTGCAATCTCATGCTTGGTTTATCAAAGCATGAGATTGAGGGGGGATGTTAGAGTATAGAAGAATATTCTAGAATAATGTAATGTGTATAAATAGAGAAGTGCACACACAACAAAGGTATGCAAAACAGAATTCAATACAATGTAATTCTAAATTTCAGTTTCCCTCTCTTTCTCTCTTCTCCCTCTTCCCTTCTCTAAACTAATTCTTCTTTCAATTCTACAAACTCTCTCAATCCTAACACTTATCGTACCATGTATTCATAAGAAATCCTTAATTTCATTAATTTTCCCCACTGCTATGATTCAGTACGTCGTAATGCTAATATTAGATCATAGCTTATAAAGGAAGTTGCAGGGCTGATCACATCACGGAGTGAATAAACTTTTATTATTGAATTGTATGCATAAGTATGTTAATCATGAGTTTAAAACAAGAGATTAGATTTTCAATATTAGATAAATCAACAGTTCCAGAGAAAGCAAGGATCAGAGAAAACCTGCGGCAGCTGCACCAACAACATCGTTACTGGAGTTCCTGGTGGTGAGGACCAATCTAGTTTTGTAGTCACCATGAGTGGCATAGAAGTCTGAAAGGGCCATGTTGATACAAGTCAAACCAATATTAGCATCCAAGAATTCCAAGTCAAGAACCACACCTACATTCACTGGAATTGTTGCTGTATTCTGGGCTACCAGCACTTCTATGAACCAAAACTTCAAAAAAAGAAAGAAAAAAACCAAAGAGAGATAAGGCTTTGAAGGGATTTTCTTCATCTTGTTGTGTTGTATGATTCTGGTTTGTTTGGTTTAAGCTTGAATGGCAGCATCTCTTATTTATAAGGTTTGTTGGGAGTGAAAGATGGACAAGGAAAGCCTAAAAGACTTTGGATATACCCCATAAGAGGGTTTTTTCTTGGCTTCCTAATCATGTAACTTCTAGGAAATTGTAAAACTATTGTGAAGATTGCAATGGTATTTACCTCATCACCGTTTACCTTGACAAAATCAAATACATATATCTGCAATGATTATAGAATATTCAAGCTTGTAGCGACAATGGCATCTAGTTTTCTAACGCAGCCAAAACAAAAATACCAAATTTTTGTAATCATAAAAAAACAATCATGCTTGTTGCAACCAATAAAAAAAAAGGAAAAAAAAGAGCCTAATAGATGATGTTTTGGCCAGATAAAGGTATCCTTCCTCGACAATCCATCAAGATTCAAGAATAGTTAAAAAATTCAAATGGTCTACCCAGAATCATCTGTCTGAACCGATTCCTTCAACATATTTCCTCATACGATTTTACGAGTAGTTATCAACTCGCGATTTTGATAAGAATGTTAGAAATTGTCAAACTTCAAATTCAAATTAAGTTTTTTAAATTTTTTAATCGTGACTTGAATGACTAGGTTTTAAATATCTTAACCTCACTATATAACCAAAAGAAAAAATAATAATGAAGTCCTTATGTCAATCTAATTAGGAATAATTAAAATCATTGGTCGCTATCTAATTGACTTGACTTGCTTATTAAGAATAAATTGTTCGAAATCTTATAAACCGGACCATCGCTTCTATTCTAGGAAGCATCCTTTGTCATGTCACAAAATCTATTTTAAAGACGCATCGTTTTCTCAAGTTCAAAACTGACCCAACAGGAGTTCTCTATTATCAATGAATGACTATAATTATAGATAGACTTCCGAATACTTCATTTTTATTCATCCAAGTTTCTTGAAAATATAAGCCAAACAATTATATTTATATTTGTCCATGTATAAGACCTAATCCTAAATAAAAATAAGCTAGGCTACACCATCTGTAATCTGAAATCTGCATATGAATTCTTTTCTGTTTTTGTTGGGTTGTTTTTTAAGATTGTTATCCTACTTTGTTTTTTTTAAAGCTTATATTCAATCTTTATAATTAAAGAGATATTAAATATAAATCATTTAAGTTAATTGGACCTTGTATAGAAATACTCCTAAACAAGATGATGATATTGAAATCCCATAAGGTAATAAACAATAAAATCTTAAAGACAAAAGATTAATCTTGACAGCAATAAAAATTTTAATTTGATTAAATTTTAAAAGCATGAACAAGCAAGTGATTTACATATTTTTACTTTGTATTATTTAAATATATGCATTAGTATGCATACTAGGAGTTTTAATCTCTTAATGATGCAGAACAGCTAGCATTAGAGTTCGAAGAAGTGCTAGACAAGAAGATGAGGAAGAAGGAACGGTCCAAAAACTACAAGTCAACTGGCAGCAAGGTGATCGGGAATTAATAGCTGGATTCTCGGCATGCAAGTCTCAAATCCCAGCTGATATGCATTCCAATTTATGTCTGCAATTCTTTTATTTCCTTTATGGATTTCAATTAATGTCTGCAATCCTTTTTTGTTTCTTATTTCCAGTTTTAGAATATCTTGCAAATTTGCTGCAATAATGCTGTAATCCTTGAATCATTGTAACGCCTATAAAAAGGCTGTGAACAGAGGATAGATTACATAATAAAGTATTGAGTTTTCTTTCAGAAAAAGTGTTTATTTGTCCTGAGATTTACGTTGGTAAATCTTCTTCTTTCCGTTCTGCATTACTTAAGTTATGATTGCAAGTTTACAATAAATTTACATTTCATATCTAGTTATTAGAGACAATTTTAACAGCACTTTGGTGATCAATATTTATTACTACCTCTGGAGGCTCTTGCCTATTCGGACTGGAATCGTACTCTGTAAAGCATGGATCACCTAGAAATTTTGTATGCTCGTATAGGCCGATGGACTTGTCTTGGACATGCTTGGCAGATCAATCCCATTTTGTCCATGCATTGTGATTCAAAAAGCATTCTCCATCAAGAAATCAAGTCTACTCTTTGAGGGTCTGACCACTAGAGTAACTAATTTAGTTAAGGATCATTTATGGATGTTGAACCTATAATGAAAAAGTTTAGCAAAATATTTATTGTAACTATTGTGAAATTTGAAGATATGGTTAACAATAAAAGACCTTTTATTGATGAATCAACCTCATCTTAATTAGATTTATCCTCAACCAGCCTGTTACTTCCAATAATCATGAAGCAATTATAGTTCTTAACCAACAAGTTTGATAGTTTTACAATAAGATAGGATAAAAAAAAGCTAGAGGAGTTAAAAAATTTCTCTCTGATATCCAATAAGATATGGTATAAGTTAATCAATAAGATATGATATAAGTTAATGACAGGCTTGTATAGTTAAGGTTGAATGTTGAGCAAATCCATCATATGATTGTGGGAGACGACAATAATGAGAAGCTTGATTAGTGCCAAATCAATAGGGAGATGATAGATGGATGGGTGGTTATGGTAGTTTATAGCCTCTTATGGACATTTCTACTTTCTAATTTGTTTTATTCCTGTTGATTTTAAGTCCTAGATTGATTATAATGGTTTGTAATATTTGGGATAAACTTCTATGTTATGGCAACATGCAATACTTTTAATCTAAACTTCATGCATATGCACTATTATTTGAATAATTGTTTAATTTTTTTAGATGAATTACTTTTAAAGCATGTTATGAATTGTTAGCAAAATACCAGTTATGAACTGTTAAAAACTGACACAGCAGAAAAACACAAGGAATACAACCAACGTCGATATTCCGTAAATAATTCTAATATGAGAGGAACTCTTAAAAAGGTTCAAACTTTATTCAATGATTCAATGATTTGGCCAGAGGCTTACAGCCATATTTAAAACAGAAACTCTAGCTTTAACCCTTGTTGGATAAGGAAACGACACTAATTATTAAAAATTACCAAAAATGGAAAATTTGAGATAAATACGGAAATTGAAAATGCTAGGAATCCTGAGCAAGCCGAAATTAACGGAAGTCGATTCGGACTTGGAAATCAAGAATTATGGCTAAAACGAAACTTTCCTGAAATGACAAAAATGATGATTTTAGGGCCTAAACGATGAAATTCGGCCAAAAATTGGTATGCATCAACATCAAAGTTGTTAATTAACTCCGAAAACGCCGAGATGCATCAATTGGGTGAGTTTCATGTCATTCCGACTTCAGCGCCCGAACTGCTGGAAATTCAGTTGCCTTTGAATTTTGGATGTTCTCTCTTGAGCATGTATGCCTCTGCCACTTGTTCTACATCAAAAACCCTAACAATTGTTCACATGCTAATTGATTGTGTCTATTAGAATTTATTTTTTTATTTGAACTTGATTCTTACTAATCTATTTTTGTGTGTATTTGATCAAAACTCAAGTGAAAAGAAGAGATTATAAATGTCATTTTTGACTTAAATTAGTGAAAATCTTTTTATGATTGGTAAAAAGATAATTTGTTTAGGATGGAATTTTATCAAGATCCTCTCTCTAATTAGTTGATTAGTTTAGTTAATAAAAGAGATAAGTTGTAATAGAGAAGAAAAAGTTATCCGAAGATGACTTTATTAGTGTTTTTGTAAAACACATTAATAGTATATTATCAATATAATTTTTTCGAAACATAAAAATAAGTGGGTCAAAAATTGGGTAGCAATTATTATTATTATTATTATTATTATTATTATTATTATTATTATTATTATTATTATTATTATTTTCAACCAATCAAAAACACACATTTGTTACACACAAAGCGACACCACATTACAAATCACAAAATCTAGGGTTTCAACTTATTCCTCTCTCAGCAGCCACCTCAGCCTCTTCTCTGCCAGATCTTTTCACTTCATGTTGATTTAACAACATTCTTAAAGCTTTGCTTGTGCTAGGACTGTCTCCAAGCACTTGATGAATCCTCATTTTCAAGAAAACACCGCTAGACAGCAGCTTCAATAATGCTTCAGCTAGGATGCAAAGGTAACGCGAGCCAGAGCTAGATCTGATCCTCTTCGGCTCCTCCTCATCAACACGAGTCGGCTTCATCACTAATCCTTTCCTTTTCATATGGTGGTTTCGCACGCTTTAAGCAGAGCTGGAAGTGCTTGACAAACACAAACCTGACTCCACCGATGCCTCAGCCTCTGGCGGAGCTACAACGTCGGTCCTCTGGTGACCCGAGCTCCAGTTCACCTTCGAGCGCTTCCTTTGTGCTACCTTGGGCTTCATTTCATAGCAGCGAGACACAACATCGATGTTCCTTAGCTTGTGAGCTTGAGCTCGATTCTCCTTAAACAACGATACATCACTTGTAAGAGATGAAATGCACGATTTCGAGCCACTAGTCACATGGGAGAAGTAGTTCATCTCCAGTATCCAATGCTTCAGTCACACACTTTAATTCTTAAACAAACTTCCAAAAGAGGAAGAAAAAGAGGAGGAGGAGGAACAGCTTGATGAAGGAACCATGTCAAGGTTGTGAGGTTGTCGAATGCATAGGTCTTGACTGTGATTTCACAGAAGCAGAAGATTGTATTGAGGGAAGCTTACAAGAACAAGAAGTTCTTGCTCTTGATTTGCATCCCAAGAAGACCAAAGTTATCCCCCGGAGGCACAAGAGATCCTTGAGCAGAGAGAGATGTAGAGAGGTTTAATGGCGGGATTTGAAGATTTGAAATGAGACTTCTGTGTGAGTGCACTCCTCTTCACGATGCAGATGGTGCTCACTCTGCTACTGCTCTGTTTAAGCTTCTTTCTTTCCTTTTTTCTCGCTTTGCTGCTGCTCTGTTTGAGCTTCACTTTTGTTGTGCAAATTTTGAATGCAGTAATTTGTTGCGCAGAGACTGGAGAGTTGAGAATTTGAAATGTATTACTGAGACTAGATTATGATTTTTGTTTGCAGCTTTCGGCATACTCTTTGAACACTGAATGCTCGATTTAAGGAGTGGAGACGGTGGAGAGAGGAGGAGCAGAAAAAGAAGATGATGAGGGAAGTGATGATGAGGATCTTGCTGAAGAAGAGTCTGACCTTGATTTGGCATGGAAAATGCTAGATGTTGCCAAAGCAGCAACACAAATCTATTTCAAAGAAGGACAAAGAAAACATCAAATTTGTCTTGAACAATGTGTTTTCTTCAACTTCAAAAGTTTTTTTTTGAATAATCCATAGAAGGATCAGATTGTGGAAGCTTGGATCAATTCATGCGCAAGCATAATAGCTCTGATACCATGTTAGGATTGTGTAATTGATGAAGAATAATCAGAGAGAAAACAGAGAAGAGGAAGAGAAGAGAATTTGAATTTTATTATATTTGTCACACTCATTGTGTGTTACAGCCACTATTTATACACCTTGTATACTCTCTATTTTATACTCTAAAAACTAACAGGAAGATAAAAGAGTATAAAAGCTGAAGTAACTTGAATGCATTAAGAAATCAACTTTAATTTCTTTTGTTTGCATGAACCTAATGTCATGATCCATCAACTTTAGAATTCAATGTCTCGACTTGAAGTCAAGTTAAAAGTGAAATATGCATAATGGACTTGGTCTGATATCCAAACCGCCATAGAATTACTGTTATAGACTCGAGTTTTCGAAGTAACACCAAATAGATGGCTATGTATGGAATGAGAAAAGCCTTGAACCAGATGATGACAACTTGAAGCTAGAATTTGTAGGAGAGTAAAACTGCTGGAAATTAGTACACAACTAGGTATATGATTGAATAATGTGGCAGGTTGGGTAATGAACCAGGTCCTTGCTATAATTTCTCACTACTAGAACATAGTGAGGAAAAAGTCCATGTGCATGTTATTGGGTGGTGACTCAAACTTTAACTTCACCCTGGTTTACCAGCTCCTTCGCCATGCAAAACATGTATTGACTTGAAGCAGGATCCATACAATTTGATTGAATCTCAACAAAATACTCTTGATGCTTTACAATCACCCCCACACGGCTCATCGAATTACAGAAAGGAATCACCATTAGATAAGAAAAATATGTATGTTAAGATTAGTATTTTCATTTTCTCAAGCAAATACAAGCTTGTTTACAATGTCATAAATATATAAATGTCGTACAATCAATGTGCTGGTCTACATTCACAGATACTTTAATAGATGTTGAGATTGTTGAAATCAGACCTCCAATTGGAGATTGAAGAATTTGAAGTTGCGATTCTGCAACCATTGTTGTAGGATGATCAAAATCACAAAAGCCTTTTATCAAACACTTTAGGCAGGTCAGTGTTTATTCAGTATTTATTCAAGAAACAAACAAATTCTGCAGTTGAAATTTGTATAGATTTTGCATCAATTTGATAGATTAAGGAAGCGAGAGGGATGAGAAATTTTGATTCAATGTGTTTGCGTGAGTATTGAAGCTCTGATACCATGTTGAGATTGTTGTAGAATTGCAGAAATTAGAGAGAGAGGGACGGTTCTATTGAGAGAGAAAGAAGAAGAGGAGAATTTTAAATTGAATTCTTGCTTTCTGTTTTTCTGTTATTTCATCATTTATTTATGTTCAATCCTTTGCTATTTATACACAGTCAATACCCCATGTATGTATACTCATATGTATGCATACATTACACTTTCATACACTATCATTTTCATTTTCTCAAGCCAATACGAGCTTGTTTACAATGTTATAAATATATAAATGTCGTACAATCAATGTGCTGATCTACTAGTCAATTGTTTTCATGGTTTACTTCAATAGCTGCTGGTCTTTCTTGATTTGGGACGACAAGCTGATTGATATTTTGTACTTCCTCTTGATCAGGTTGTTGTGCATTTGGATTTCGATCATCATCATTGTCTGTCGGTGGAAGATCTCCAGGGATAGCAATGTGGTTCGGATTCAGTTCACTTCTACTGGATGTTTTGTCCATTTGAATGAGAGTTCTGAACAGAACAAGAATTCTGCTCCATGTTGTTCTTAAATCAGAGGGCTGCAAGAGTACTGCTCTGTGCTCGTAAACAAATTTGGTTCTGAAGATCATGAGAGCTGAAATGGAAGCAATGCCAGTGATAAGAAATAATCCCCAAAAACTCTTGAGACTAAGGCTATTAGATGAAAATGAGGTGCTGGATTCTTGACAACTGCTTTGTGTGCCAAGCCACGCATCTTCGATTTCCCTCATCCTATCCCCTTCTGTCACACGTAGAACTGCCCTTGATACATCAGCTACAAGAGGAGAACCTATAGGGAAGACCTGAAACGCAAAAAAAAATGATCCCACTTGAGAAATTTCGTGTGCTCGTACATGAATGATATATCACACAGAGACAAGAAGAGCAGGAGGAAGGAAGAGAAGTGATCTTACAAACCCGAAACCCCCTGTTTTAAACGTGGGTTTAGTCATTGTATATTTCGAGCAATACATAGATAGAAAGAATTGTTGAAGATATGCAAAATATTACAGCAGCTTTATTACAGTATTACAGTACAGTAATTGGTTATTGTGCTACTCTAGTGTAATTAATACCAAACAGTATTATTACCGTTACCTATTCCCTTCTCTTCTCTGTATAAATTAGTTCTGTACACACTATTGTTTTTTATGATTCTATACAATAAACATTTGCTGTATTTTCCAGCAATTATCAATCCATCTTTTTCAGTCCAGAAAGCTCTCAAATTCTTCATGGTATCAGAGCAGTGATCCTGCTCATCACCTCTGCAATTTTTTTTTTCTTTTTTCCGAGTGTTAACAATTGACAGTCATGGACAGTCAAGAGTTTGCAAGTAATTCAAAAAGAATTACTACTTCTTCAAGCATCGACAGTGATGCAAATTCTTCCCAAAAAATAACCACAGTGTTGCTAAATGAGTTCAATTACTTACCTTGGTCAAGAGCAGTGACCATTGCACTTGGTGGTAGGTCTCGGCTGGGGTTCATCAACGGGAAAGAAGTAGCTCCCGACAGTAGCTCCCCGGAATTTGACAATTGGTTGGCCAAGGACCAGATGGTGATGTCCTGGATTTTGAACTCCATGGAACGCAACCTTGCTGAGATGTTCAGCTACTACCAGTCTTCATTGGAACTATGGGAAGCAGTGAAGGAAATGTATGGGAATCAAAATAACTCAGCCCGTATATTTCAAATACAACAAGAAATTGCAGGGCTTCAACAAAATGGTCAGCCCTTCGTGCAATTATTGAGCAAATTCAAAGGATTGTGGAATGAATTGGAAATTTACAGACCACCCACAACAGACCCAAGTGTTCTACGCAGCCGCAAGGAAGAAGATCAGATTTTTCAACTATTGGCTAGCCTAGGATCGGACTATGAAGACCTTAGAAGCCATATATTGATGAATGATGTGCTTCCCCCATTAAAAGGTGTCTGTGCAACTATCCAAAGGGAAGAAATTAGAAGAAAAGTGATGACAAGAGAAAACCCAACAAAAATGGCCGAAGCTCGTGCGTTCGCTGCCCAGAAATTTGAAGAACAGAGCACCTTCAAAAACGCAGAGAAAGCTTCGTTTAGAGGTAATCGTTCTAACCTAAAATGCAATTATTGTAATGCAATGGGACACCAAATGGATCGCTGTTGGATCCTTCATCCCGATTTGAAACCCAGAAATTTGGGAAATCGGCAGACGGGAAATCAAAGGAAATCCTTTAAACCTAGGGCTAATGTTGCTAATCACGAACCGAACTACACGAGTCCTATGAATTTGCTCAATGAGTTTGCCAGTTTTCTACAAGAAAAACGATTCGGTGGAGGAGAAGGAAGCTCGGCCGAGAACAACGAAGGAGCTGCTTTTTTATCCAATTTTGCCGGGTTGACCCGTGACCCAACCGGGTTGACCCGTGACTCAGCTGGTGACTCAGCTGGTTTGACCCGTGATTATGCCGAAAAATTCCAAGGTATGTATATTGCTCTTATGACTGCCTTAGAATTAAGCAATTTACATAATATATGGGTTGTGGATTCGGGTGCAAGTGACCACATGACAAATAAATCGGATAAAATTCATGATTTTATCCCCTTTCCGATTTCATCATTTGTTTCAGTTGCTAACGGGTCTACTGCGGCAGTAAAAGGCAAGGGAAAAATTAAAATTGCATCAAAAACTATTGATTCTGATATTTTATATGTACCGTCATTTCCATTTCAGTTATTATCTGTTCAAAGGTTAACCACTTCCCTTAATTGTGATGTTATATTTACTCCGTTTAAGGTGTTTTTTCAGGACCATTACACCAAACAGAAGATTGGTGAAGGATTTTATTTGAATGGTCTCTATTTTTTCTGTGATTCCGAAGTTCCGAAAGGACTACAAGCTATTTATTCTCCGCTCAATGATCATCAATTGTGGCATTTTCGTCTGGCTCATGCTTCCGACTACGTCATCTCAAAATTAAAACCTAATCTGTCAAAGAGAAAGTATGATTGTGATACGTGTCATTTTTCCAAATCAAGCAGACTTCCATTTAAATTATCTGTGTCCAAAGTGTCTCAAGTTTTTGATCTTATTCACTCAGATGTATGGGGACCTTTTTCAATATCAATTGATGGTTTTAAATATTTTGTCACATTTATTGACGATTTTTCAAGAGTTACATGGATATATTTACTAAAAACAAAAAATGAAGTTTTTAACTGCTTTAAAGATTTTCACAAACTAGTTACTACCCAATTTTCCACACATATTAAAATTTTCCGATCTGACAATGGCTCTGAATTTACATCTCATGATATGGAAAATTATTTTCTTTCAAATGGAATAATTCATCAAACTAGTTGTGTTAATACTCCTCAGCAAAATGGAGTTGCTGAACGCAAAAATCGTGATTTATTAGAAAAAACTAGAGCTATAATGCTTCAAATGAATGTTCCCAAAAAATTTTGGTCCTATGGAATTCTTACTGCTACCTATATTATTAACCGCTTACCCAGTCAAGTACTGGATTTTCAGTGTCCTCTTGAAATTTTGCAGGGTAAACCTCCTACTATTTCACATTTGAAGATCTTTGGATGCCAATGCTTTGTTCACCTTCACTCAAATCAACGTGACAAACTGGACCCTCGAGCTTCAAAATGCATTTTCTTAGGGTATTCTCATACCCAAAAAGGGTATAAATGTTATGATACTGTGCGCCAGAAGCTTTATGTCAGCAGAGATGTTCGATTTATCGAAACCAGTCCTTATTTCAATACTCCTAATCAGGGGGAGTCCTTGGAGGATCTAGTCCCCCTTCCTAGAGTGGATATCTGCAGCCTCGACGTGACTAGGCCCATTAGGCCCAATGACCCGAATGATATCATCCCGGTTGACGTTTCTTCGTCTGCAATCACGCCACCAACATCTAGATCCCCAAATTTGTCAGACGAAGTGCAAGCTCCAAGAAGAAATCCTTCACGTCCTCGCCAGTGCCCTTCCAAATTTCAAGACTATGTGGCTTATACAGTCAGGTATCCTGTCTCGAATTATTTGGATTACTCTAAACTCTCACCCTCGCATTCTGCTTTTTTGTCAGCCATATCCAATGAACATGAACCTAGAAATTACGCTGAAGCTCAATCTCAACTGGTATGGAGAAAAGCCATGGAGGAGGAATTAACCGCCTTAGCTGACAATAATACTTGGAGTCTAGTTCCCCTTCCAAAAGGTAAACATGCAGTTGGTAGCCGGTGGATATACAAAACCAAGTTCAACTCTGATGGATCGGTTAATCGACACAAAGCTCGCCTTGTGGCTCAAGGCTATACTCAAGAATTTGGTGTGGATTACAAGGAGACATTCGCTCCCGTTGCCAAAATGACCACTGTAAGAGTTCTTTTATCTGTTTCTGTCAATAATGGATGGTTTTTATCTCAAATGGACGTCAAAAATGCATTTTTACACGGAGATCTTGAAGAAGAAGTGTTTATGAAGCTTCCTCCTGGCCATTCCTCTAGTGACACACCTAATTTGGTATGTAAGCTTCACAAATCTATTTATGGGTTAAAGCAAAGTCCCCGTGCATGGCATGCAAAGCTTAGTGGAGCTCTTGATACATTAGGTTTTAACAAAAGCTCTGTTGATTCTTCCTTATATATCCGATTTAAAAAAGATGATAAATTGATGGTTTTAATTTATGTAGATGATTTAATTATATCAGGAAATAATATTGACTCAATTGCTAAATTGAAGAAAACTCTTCAACAATTATTTCCCATTAAAGATCTTGGTCCTTTAAAATACTTCCTTGGGATTGAAATGGCTTCATCCAAGAAAGGATTGTTCCTTAATCAACGAAAATACACTCTTGATGTCCTCCAAGATGCAGGTATGCTTTCAACTAAACCTTCCGCTACTCCTGTTGATAGCAAACTAAAATTATCTCTTGCAGGTACGGCCCTTCCCTCGCCTAAATATTATCAACAAATTGTAGGTAAACTTATTTATCTGACGATTACTCGTCCAGATATTACATATGCGATCGATGCAGTCGGCCCGGTTCATGCATGCTCCAACTGTTCAGCATTTCAGCATGGTCAAGCGAATTCTGCGCTACCTGAAAGGCACTATCGGTCGCGGAATTGTCATGACCAGAAACAACCATACCAACATCATGGGATATACCGACTCTGATTGGGCTGGAAATCAACTTGACCGACGCTCGACTACTGGATATTGCATGTTTGTTGGAGGTAATCTTGTGTCATGGAAGAGCAAGAAACAACATGTTGTAGCTCGCTCCAGTGCTGAAGCCGAATATCGTGCAATGGCGGCTGCAGCTTGTGAACTTGTGTGGCTTCGGAGCCTTCTCACAGATATGGGTTGTGTATCAGTTTCTCCAATGAGCCTTTTTTGCGACAATCAAGCTGCCATGCATATTGCCAAGAACCCTGTGTTTCACGAAAGAACCAAACACATTGAAGTTGATTGTCATTTTATTCGTCAGCAAGTTCAATCAAACAACATCACTACGCATTATGTGCGGACCGGTGATCAACTTGCCGATGTGTTTACCAAAGCCGTGCCTTCTTCCCAGTTTAATCGTCTTCTGTGCAAGCTTGGATTCGTCAACCCCCTTGATCCAGCTTGAGGGGGAGTGTTGAAGATATGCAAAATATTACAGCAGCTTTATTACAGTATTACAGTACAGTAATTGGTTATTGTGCTACTCTAGTGTAATTAATACCAAACAGTATTATTACCGTTACCTATTCCCTTCTCTTCTCTGTATAAATTAGTTCTGTACACACTATTGTTTTTTATGATTCTATACAATAAACATTTGCTGTATTTTCCAGCAATTATCAATCCATCTTTTTCAGTCCAGAAAGCTCTCAAATTCTTCAAGAATTTCATGTATGCCACTTCATCAAATGCGACAGCAATACCACCATTTCCACTACCTCTGGAAAAAAGCCCGTGGCATTCTTCTGGAGTATTATAAGCCATAAGCCTGGATTCATCAAAACCCAAGTTTTTCAGGATTCCCAACACAAATGAGTTTTTCTGGTAGCCCACAAACTCCCCCTTTTTAATGAGTTCATCAACATTAGTTACTGTAGGCTGGAGCTGCTGAACGGTAAGCAAGCTACTCAGGCTGGCAGTGTAGCTTTGAGTAAGAATGAGAACAACAAAACACCATATGGTTACAACTATTCTAGCCAAGTTGCTAACCACCCTCTCCCCTGTAACATAAAGAACATAGGTATCATAAACATCAAGTCAATGTTTGAGATTTAAGTGCTTTGAGAACTATAAACTTAAGAGTTAAAGGGAAATTACTATGTGCAAAAACCATGGTTGAGAAAGAAAACCAGAAGCTAGTGCTTATTTGATGCGAAAGAGGCCCTTGAAAATCTTCATTTATTCCATGTTCAAGAACCCAGACCACAAATCCGATGAAAACAAAGAAACAAAAACTTGTGAACCAAAGGTCCCAAGTCAAAGGCTTCAAGAAAACCCAAGCATTTTTGTTTCTGCTGTCTTTGATTGGAACGATCATGGAGACGCCACTTTCCGTGTAAGGCAATGTAAAATCGACGTACTTGGACCTGTTGGCTATGATAGTTGTATCTCCGACCACAGCATCGTATTTCTGTTTCCAGTAATGCGTTACCTATAAGAATTGTGCTGATGTGACGAGGCATGCATGATATAGAAACATGAGAGGGGTTTTACCTTTAAATACACTTGATAGACCAGATCATTGTAAGATCCAGCAGACTTTCCATCAGGCTTGACAAAGGGAATGTACTCATAAGTTATGGCATAAGGTAATGAGTCAACTGCAGCTTCGAATATAGCTATGCTGTATCCTGTGACCGTAGTCGTATTGGAATTGAGATCTGTTGTCTCCTTCACAAATTGACCGAAAGTGCTTGGACTCGGCACCCCTATCCGCAACTTCTTCCCATTTGTCGGAATCTCCCAGCCCTTGGGAATAGAAGTTGAATCCCCAGCCCATATAACAGGTGCAAGACTGGACGTGGAAGTCGAATATGTACTAGTGGTATTTGCTATCGAGTTAAGGGTTTTTGCGAGTCCCTTTGTCGGCATCCAAAACCCTATCCTCCTTCCTCCATTAGCGTTCATATTAACTATTTCAAAAGCCGATGGTTGTAACTGTCCATTATTGAAGAAGAAATCTCCCGTCAGACCCTTAAAACTAGTGTTTGATAATGCTCGGAGAAGGTTTGGACCATTTTGAGAGATTCCCAGATTTTCAAGATCAGTTCCTGAAGTGTTGGAAACATTTGCCTCTCTAAAACCTATGTTTGCTGCGCCAGTTTTCTCAATTGCCATGGCCAAAGCTACAGTAGCATCGTAGGCTTGTAGTGCATAAATGTTTAACTCAGCATCGACCATGTCTGCATTATCCTGTTGGAATTTCATTTTCCACCGTAATCGAAAATTTCCCAGCTCCGTTGTTTTCGGAATATAAGGTTTAATACCCAATGCCCCTTGCATAGAATCAATTACAGAAGGATCTGGTGAGGTTGAGAGACCTACAGTCGGCCCATCAGTCATGATCCAAACATAGCCTCCACTCATCATTCCAATCTCTTGTGCTTTGGCAAAAACCCGAGCGCCAAGAGATGGAAACATGTGCACGATGAAAACTCTCGTTTGCATAGTCATCAACTTGTAAAGTTCCTCGGCAATTTGATCGTCGGTGGCCGATGGGGAAATTACACTCCGGTAGGGTACATGAGCATCAACTGCTTGCAAAGCATCAGTTAAATAAGGTATAATTCCCTCTCCATATTCATTATCCATGTAGATAGGCACTGCTTCTTTCCATCCAAAGGCTTGAACCAATGCTCCGATGCCGTTGACTTGACTTGAGTCATTTTGTGTAGCTCGAAAAAAATAGGGACTCCTGATGGAAGTAAGAGAAGGACTTGATGCCGAAAATGATATGATAGGCACTTGAGCTTTTTCTCCTAGGCCAATAACAAAATCGGCTTGCATTGATGTTGCCGGGCCCAAGATTGCTTGCACCTCCACATTCTTTATCAAGTCCAACGCTGCGATTCACAAAGGTGATCGAAGAAAAAAAAAGATTAATGGAATAGACTAGCCGAAAACCAAATGGAATTGTTTGATACTCGGATCAAGAATATGTTGGTAATCCAACCAATAAATTGTATCTTTTTATATCACACAGACTTGCGAAGAGGTCGAAATCAGGGTTTCTATCCTGCTATTTTTAGAATTTTTCACTTCATTTTTCTTTTGAATGAGATCAGAAATATTGTCATTAAATGAAATCAAAGTAAAAGTTAAGGTGATCACAAAAGAGATCAAACTGTTAAAATGTTCAACCGTTGGATGATTGAGCTTTCCACTTCTTGATCAGCTCTTGTTTCTTCCAGACTCGCTAACAAGTAGACACGTTGAGTACCCTACTACTCTCACCTTTCTAACAGTAAATCATAGCAAGGAATCCTTAAGATGTTGGCTAGATTTATGCGGTAGACTTGTATAGATGCGCAGATCAGGACGATATATTTTATCTCCTTCATGAACTACCATGTGACACTAGGTTTTATAAATGCATGATCCAAGACATAAACTTTTAGTATATAAAAATGAGAGACTCATACTTCAAATCTACCTAAATGCTAATGTCAACTAATTGAGTTACAGCCCATTGTCAAATAATTTCAATATTGTTAAATAAAAAAAAAATAAAGTTAGAAATATTTATAGATATAGTTATCTAACTCAACCAAGGACCATGAGTCATGAATTTTCTTTTCTATTTTTTTAAGTTTTGATCCAACCAAGTCAGATTGTCAACCCATATTTTAATATTCAGCTCAACTAAGTTTGATTAGCTAAATAACCTGATCTAATAAAAAACTCAAGGGTTAGAAGCACTGGAGTTTTTGGAAAATCTGATGGGAGTATGGCTATATCATCTCCGCAATTTAAATTAAACCAGGGAAATTTTTTTTACTAAAACCATGTTATTTCATTACAAAAAAAATAATATTGTTCTAATAAAAAAATAACTCTATGTCTGTGGGTTGACTCAATCAACCCGCTACCTGAGCCTTGTGTCAAGGAACCATCTCACTTAAAAACTTAAGCTTGTAAGTGAGACCCAATAATATGATTTATATTATTCTCTAACACACCTCCTCAAGTGAAAGCTCTTTGAGCTTCAAACTTGCACAGGCTCATATCACCTTGTGCTTGGTTTTTATCAAATAAAATAGGGGTGGTGAGATTCGAACTCGTGACCGTTGGGTCAACAAGGCTCTAATATCATGTCAAGGAATCATCTCACCTAAAAGCTTAAGCTTGTAAGTGAGACCCAATAATATGATTTATATTATTCTCTAACTGTATCGAGATAAACTTTAAGTCATTCTTGTAATTATGCTTTATAATTAAATATCCAGAATTTGTTTATCAATTTTTTTTATTATTAGTCCAGAGGAATTACAAGTAATAAATGACCGAAAATAGAGCAAACAGATACCGAATATTGAAACTAAGGTCAGAGAGAAGAATTAGAGAGAACCTGCAGCAGCTGCACCAACAACATCTTTCTTGGAGTCCCTGGTGGTCAAAACCATCCTGGTTTTGTAGTCTCCATGATTGGCATAGAAGTCTGAGACGGCCATGTTGATGCAACTCAACGCAATATTTGCTTCCAAATAATCCAAGTCAAGAACCACACCTACATTCACTGGAATAAACGCTGTGATTTGAGCCATTGCCAATTCTATGAAGAAAATATGGACAGAAAGCAATGTGAGAATTTGATTTGAAGGTGGGTTTCCCCTCATTTTTGTGCCCATTGAGATGTTGGTTTCTCCTTCTTGATTTACGAGTTAGCCAAGCATTGACCGAAATATCTTCTATTTATAAGATCGCTGGAGTTGACATATTGACATTGAAAATTGAAGAAATAAGAACACTGCATGGAAATCAGTGGCCAGCTGTATTGTTTGAAGTAGTGAAAAAGAAAATCGTGCTGATCCAAGCAATCACTTCTAAATTATGAGCTCGTTTAGTCAAACAGTTGACACTCCTTTTTTTATTTTATTTTTTATTCTAATTATGATTTTTGACCATCTTTGTGCTGCATTCCATTCATTGTTTACATGATTTTTTACCTTTTTTTTATTCTAATTATGATTTCATCAATCTTGAATTAGGATATTTTGAATATATACTTGTTTGACTCCAAGCATTCTGTTCTTCTTTTAGATGCCTTACACCCAACGTTCAGTTCCTAGTAGCCTCTATTTGAATTCAAACTCGATCCTAGCGTAGCTATTAATGTCCAGGACCAAGTCTCAGCCCCGACCTCCATCGCCTTAGGCGGATTGGAGCCTGACCCTCCCAAAACTCGAGACTTGGTCTAGTAGGACCACATAGCGCTCAGGATCCGATCCCATCTTGTTGGAAAAAGAACTCAATAATAGGGAATCAATTTAGCGGATAACCAATCTAGTCCCAAACATTTTTCCCTCTTTGTACAATCAAATTATAAGATCAAACAATCAACAATATAATGCAAATAACCAAACACATCAACACCAAGATTTTTACGTGGAAAACCCAATGTGGGAAAAACCACGGGACCATAGGTCATTTAAAACTTCCACTATCACAAATAATAGGTTCACAATATTCTTCCTCAGATTCAACTAAGGGATACAACATATATCATCAAGAACAACCTATTCTTGGAATACAACAAGATTAAAGAGAACAAAGTTTGAGAAAAGGCTCACAATACTGATAGCCCTGTTTTCTGTCAAAACGGCCAACTTAAACAACTCCATCTTCAATCCAACCGTTCATAATGAAGATTAATGTGTCTAGAAGCCTCTGTCCAAATATCAGCTCGATCCAACGGTTAACGAGCTGGAAATCAAAGAAAGAATATGGATTGTTCAGCAGCCACCACTTTTTCTTTCTCCCAATTCACTATTCTTTTTTTGTCTCTTGTTAAGTATAAAACCCTAATCCCACCTTTTTTTTTTAAATGATGTGGCAGCCTCCTTTTAATTTAAATGGTGCGGGACCACACAACACATCTCAACCACTAGAGCACTCAAGACCCATTGTGGCTCGAACCTACCTAGCCCCTGAGGTATCTTGGACCTAGTTTTGGTCCAATCCAACCCTCGAAGCATCCGGTACTGACCTGACCTCTAATCAAGGGCGCTCTGGATTTAGTCTTTTAACTGACTCGAGTGCTCTAGATTTGGTTTTAGCATAATCACGATGTAAATCCTAAGTTAAACAAGTTTTGGTTTTAAAAAAAAAAAGTAAGTTTTATGTATTAAAAAAAAATACATTACCAAACAACTCCTAAAATTTTAAGGCTAATAAGCTACAATTTAAGTGACAGAGGTGTCTTTATTTCCTCTAGAGATCTACATATAGTTCAAATTTCACCTTTGTAACCAATAAAGTTTTATGTTTTTATTTTTTCAAAAATAATTGAAAAAACACCATCCTTCTCGTTGCACCCTGAAAATAAAAAGGATAGGGGTAATACTCCTGTATAACCCGAGAAGTATACACGTTTGGTTTCTGCATTAAATTGAAATCTTGTTATAGGGTTATAACATAGGTGTTTGAGTCCCAAGTTTGGCAAAGCAGTGCAGTGTTAATTTAATTTAGAAAAAAAAATATCGGCTATATATTATTAAATATTGCATGTGTTGTTGCCTACAATGCAAGCTAGCCAAGGTTTGTATGAGTTGGTCATCCAACGAATAAACTCAAAAGACCGTAGCAAAGAAGAATGAAAATTGAAAGATGATCGCTGTAACTCTAAGCATCTCTGAGAATTCTCGCCCGCAAATGAGAGCATGGCATCATCTCTCTCTTTCCAGGAAACACCCTGCATGTCCTGTTATTGTAGACAAACAAAAAATTGCCAAGTCAATGCCCAATATTAAGGTTGCGGCGTCTCAGTCTTGGTCCAATACTTGCAATATCAACATAAGATTCAGATTTGGTCTCGACGCGTGAAAGTTGAGGTGTAAGGATATCCTTACTTTAGATAAGGGCTTTGGTTTACCTAATGCGGGGTTCAGTTCTCATCGTTTTCTGTGCAGGTGCACTGACTAATTAATCTGAGTTCCTGTATTCGGTTTTCCACTGTTCTTGGGGAGGGAGTATAGATTCTTTCAATTTTTGTCTTCAGCATATAGCTATAGGCTGGAAACGATCGGCTTTGAATGTTTAGCCCATCTGCTTACGGTGATAGTGTTAAAGAATCATCTCATTTAAAAGTTTAAGCTGATAGGTGAAGCTCCAGAATATGATTTATATTATTCTCTAATACACCTCTTCAAGTGAAAGCCTTTTGGGCTTGAAACTTGCACAGGCCCACACTACCTTGTGCTTGATTTTTATCAAATAGAATGGAGGTGGTGAGATTTAAACTTGTGACCGTTGGGTCAACAAGACTCTGATACCATGTTAAAGAATCATCTCACCTAAAAACTTAAGCTGATAGGTGAAGCTCCAAAATATGATTTATATTATTCTGTAACAGATAGATGGAAGGAGAGAAAAACAACTGGAAGACATTACCACACAGACCAGGTTCGTCTAGGACAAAAACATCTGAATGGTTTGTAAAATGAACCCTGTAATGGAGGTCTAATGTGACTGGTTTGGTTATGAACATGTCCATGGGATAACTTCTCACTACTGGGACTTCGTGATTGTACTGGAATAGATAAAGGCAGAAGCCCAGATACATGTTCAGCACTGTCATATTTTGCAAAAATATTTATGTTATGACTTGATGATGCAGTTGGTTCTTATTGGTTGTCATAACTGGTATAATTGATCAATAGCGTTGCAAGGATGTTTATGGACCAATAGAATGGAGCTAAGATCGAGAAGAGCCTGAGTTGCAATAGGTGATTGGCTTGATGAAAACATTCATCATTTGATTGTGCTGAAATTAAGCCTAGAAGGTGATGTTAGGTTTTGTTTTTTAATTTTCTAGTTTGTTTATCACTTTTATTTTTGGGTTTTGCTGAAATTCAGCCATATATTCTTGGTTTTCACCTTGTATTTTTATTAAGGAACCATCTCACCTAAAAGTTGAAGTTGTTAGGTGAGATTCCAGAATATAATTTATAGTATTTTCTAACACACACCTTCAAGTGAAAGTCTTTTGGGCTTGAAACTTGCACATAAACTCACACTACCTTGTGCTTGATTTTAATCAAATAGAATGAGAGTGGTGAGATTCGAACTTATAACCGCTGAGTTAACAAAACTCTAATACCATATTAAGGAACCATCTCACCTAAAAGTTTAAGCTGTTAGGTGAGATCCAAGAATATAATTTATATTATTCTCTAACAACCTTCAAGCTGGATGCATCCCAGTTGATAGCATATCATCAAATTATTCTTGGTTTTCACCTTGTACTGCTCATTCAATTGCAGGAAGGAATCTCCATTAGATAAGCAAATATTTGGATGCTAAGCATATTATTGCAAGTTCTCAAGCAAATGTGAGCTTATTTACAACGTTATAAATGTATAAGAAATGTAATAAGTTTACAAAGATATTTTGAAAATAAATATGCATTAAAAAAAATTCAAACTTTCTATTTAAAGAATTTATTTATAATATGAAGAGGAAAGCTAAATCGTAATGTTATCCTCTTAGTATTAAAGAAGAAAAATATTAAACATGTGTGAATTGATGACGACCAAAAAAGTATGCAACAGCTCATGGATAGTCAAGCTCAACACTTTGTGGTATGTTTTCTTCAACTATTTTTTTCCTTTATTTTTTCAGTTATTTTAAACTAACTCGGGTATATAAAGAAAAGGCTACAAGATAATTTGTTTTCCACTTTTCTCTTTTTTTCTTTTTGGCGTGACTCCCATCCCAAAACTTAAAGATTTCAACTTTGAAACTTCAATTTTTGTAGGTTAGATAAGGGTTGAAAAAACAAGTAGGTGATTTCCCTATTTTTGTTTTTTTATTAGGAGATTGTTTGTGGAAGGGATTAAGGAAGAGTTAGTGTTTTGTTAAGATTTGATGATTGAATTATCTGGGAGTTATAATTGATATTTCAGTGTGTTAGTCCTGCTCAAAATTGGTTTATCTCCATAGTGGTCACCTTCGAGTGTCATCGGACTTATGGCATGCATTCCACTACTTTATGTTATTATGCTTAGTATGTATGTGTGTATTTATATATGTTTTAGTTCTCTTTACTTCTATATTATCACAACTGATGGCTTATACTTATAATAGCTAAGATGCATATTAAATGTTATTCTCTTACTGAAAATGGTTGAACTCACCTTTTCATTTTAATATTATTTTCAGGTTTTTAGTTTCTGTTAACAAGTTGATCTTTATGTCCTGTTGTTCTATACAAAAGACTTCAAAGTCAATGCCCACTATTAAGGTTGTTGCTGTTGGAAAAAATTCTGATGAACAAACAGTTACTGTTCAGATCAGTAACAGGAATTGTGTTCTTGCCCAGAAAAACAGTCACTGTTCAAATCAGTGACAAAAACTCTGATGAATTTCCAGAATTTCAAAGAACGAAAGAATAAGTATATTTGACAATTAATTTTCAGAACAAAGGGAAGAATTGTGCTTTTGGTTACTGTCATCCCTCTGATTTTATTTATAGAGAACGAAATTGAACACCTTACAAGAGTAAGAATTCTAATTAAATGCAAACCCTTGTTCTATACTAATTCTAAGTAAACTTAAACTGAAACTTTGTAAAATACTAGACTTCTTGATCAAACAATTGATCTTTACTAAACTAGAAAATACTGATTAAAACAAAACAACTCAGACTCTGTTGCAGCTCTGTCTTCACTCCTTCAACTTCCAATCGCAGTCTCGGAATCATTGGTAATCTTATCTTCACCAGTTGCGTCAGCCTTTCGCTTCAATATTGGAGATATCGACAGGTCTTGCTGCACAAAACCTATGGCCTGATTGAGGATACCCTTGCCGTTGAAACAACTAAAACGACAGTCCTGTGAAGATAATCAGCAGGGTGGGGTGTCCTAAATGCAGGGTTCGGTTCCTATTTCCTGTAGCCAGCTGGACTGACCTAGCTTGGTTCCTGCATTGGATAGATATCCGCTGTTATCCGAGAATGATTGTTTCAGTTTTTGTCAGAGTGCCTAATTCTGTCTTTGGCATGTAGTTACAGACTGAAAATTATCGACTATGAATGGTAAGGCCTTCTGCTTAAGTTGATAGTTGGAGATTAGAAACATCTTTCAAGAGGAAGGGATGCAAAAGAAAGATCAAAATATAATGCTAATGGCAGACTATTCTAGTTCAAGCAAAGGTAAGATTGTTTGATCTAAATATAAAATATAGAGTGAGCTGAAACTAGATATCATTATAATTCCAAGGGATTCCCTATGCCGTCGAATCCAGTTGTTCTGGAAGCCATCTACATTGTACCGACGTTCAAACTCAAATCATCAGCACTCTAGTCTTTACCCTAATTACAAATACTTTTCAATGCTGCAAGCCCTATACCTACTCGTGTCAAAAGTTTTAAGCAATCAGTTTTGTAATCTACAGGCTGTGTCAAAAGCTGTTGGCCTCTCTTCAAATGGGTTGTTGAGCTGATTGATATCTATTACGAACTCTTGAGATTCTTGCCTGTGGGGAGTTGAATCACACTCTGAAGAGGGTGGATCTCCAGGAGATTCTGTGTGAACTGAATAGGCTAATGGACTTGGCTCGCCCGCATAAGGAAGATCAACACCACTTCTGTCACTCACTTCATTTTTTCTGAATGTATGAGCTGTTTGGTCCCTTTCATCGAAAACTATGAACAGATTTTGTATTCTGCGCCACATTGAAGCTCTGGGATCATCAGGACTCAAGACTCTCCTCTCCTGGTAAACAAAATTGGCTGTGAAGATTAAGAGAGCTGAAAGTGAAGCTATTCCAGCAATTAAAAACAATCCCCAAAAACTCCTGAGGCTAAGGCTATTTGATGAAATTGAGTTGCTGGAATCTGGACAGCTGCTTTGTTTTCCAAACCATTTATCCTCGATTTGCCTCATTCTATCGTCTTCAATCAAATTTAGAATTTCCCTTGATACATCAGGTGCTAGAGGAGAACCTATAGGGAAGACCTGAAAACATATGGACATATAAATCCATGCACTTACATGAGCCACTGAGAGAGATGGAGATAGAGAAGTGAACTTACAAAGCCAAAACCAGCCGTTTTAAATGTGGGCTCAATCATGGTATATTTGGAGCAATACTTCGACAGAAAGAGCTTCATATATGGCGCTTCGTCAAAAGCAGCTGAAATACCACCATTTCCACTTCCTTTGGAAAAAAGCTCATCACATTTTTCAAATGAATTATACATCACGAGCTTTGACTTGTCAAAACCCAACTCTAACAAGATTCCCGCAACAAAAGAACCTTCATGGTAGCCAACATACTCCCCCTTCTTAATGAGGTCATTTACATCAGTAACTTCAGGCTGTAGCTGCTTGACTGTGAGTAGGCTTGTTAAACTGGCAGTATAACTTTGTGTTAAGATCAGCACAACGAAACACCATATGATAAGCACAAATCTGGACAGGTTGTTAACCACTCTCTCCCCTGCAAGTATAGTTCAAAGTGAAGAGTAAAGATGATGTCAGCTAGGTGAATGAGATATCATTAACGTATATGTTAGAGCAGGAGACAGTGAATTTAAAAGAGGAAAGGAAATTACGGTGAGCGAAAATCATGGTTGAGAAGGAAAACCAAAAGCTAGTGCCAATGTAATTTGAAGGAGGGCCTCGGAAATCTTCATTTATTCTGTGTTCAAGAACCCAGACCACAAATCCAATGAAAATGAAGAAACAAAAACTTGTCACCCAAAGGTCCCATGTCAAAGGCTTCAAGAAAATCCATGCGTTTTTTTTATTGTTTTCTGTGACAGGAACGATCATGGAGACTCCACTTTCCATGTAAGGCAAGGTAAAATCAACGTACGAGGACCTGTTAAAGACGATGGTTGTATCTCCCACCACAGCATCATATTTCTGTTGGTAGTAGCCATGAAATTAGATATTCACCAAGCAAGATTCAGATTTTATGTTGAATGTATTGCAGTGTAATTAGACAAGGTTTATTATAACTTACCCGTAAGAACACTTGATGAATCAGATCATCATAATTTCCAGCTGGTCCGCCATCAGGTTTTGCAAAGGGGATGTACTCATAAGGCAGAGCATAAGGCAATGATCGCACTGCAGCTTCAAAAACATCTATGCTGTATCCCTTGACTGTTGTGGTGTTAGAGCTGAGATTTCTTGTCACTGACACAAACTGACCCAAGCCATCCTTTACTGGCACTCCAATTTTCAACTTCTTCCCATTTGATGATGGAATCTCCCAACCCTTGGGAGCATCAGATTTACCACCAGGCCATATTACAGTTGAAATACAAGACACAGGAGACGAATTAAAACTTTTAGCTGTTGTTGAATTCAATGTTTGCACAAGTCCTTTCGTTGGTGTCCAGAATCCAACCTTTCTTCCTCCATTTCCATTCACATTAACTATCCAGAAGGGTGATGCTTGTAACTTCCCATTAACAAAAAGGTAATCTCCCGAAAGGCCTTTGAAACTAGTGTTTGATAAAGCTTGAAGAAGGTCTGGCCCATTTAAAGAGACTCCAAGAGTGGCAAGATCTGTTGATGAATTGCTAGAAACATTTACCTTTCGGAAGCCGAAATCTGCCATTTTCTCAACTGCAAAGGCCAACGCTGTTGCAGCATCATAGGCCCACAGTCCATATATGTTCATCTCAGCATCAATGATGTCAGGATTATCTTGTTGGAACTTCCTTTTCCACCGAACTCGAAAATCTTTGAGTTCTTTTGTACTTGGAACATGAGGTTTAATACCCAATACCCCTTGCATTGTATCAGTGACAGAAGGATTTGGGTGAACTCAAAAACTCAGCTGTTAGACCATCAGTCATGATCCAAACATATCCTTCGCTCATCATTCCAATCTCTTTCGCTTTGGCAAAAAGCCGAGCGCCAAGAAATGGAAACATGTGCACGATGAAAACTCTAGTTTGCATTGTCATCAACTTGTAAAGCTCTGCAACAATTTGATCGTCAGTTGCTGATGGTGAAATGGCACTCTGATAAGGGATGCGAGCATCAACTGCCTGCAAGGCATTAGTCAAAGTAAGGAACGAGTCCCTCTCCATACTCGTTGTCAATGTAGATGGGCACTGCTGCTTTCCATCCAAAGGCTTGAACCAGTTCACTTATGGCATTCACCTGAGTCGAGTCATTTTGTGTAGCTTGAAAAAAATACGGACTCCTGATTGCAGTAAGAAACGGACTTGATGCTGAAAATGATATGATGGGCACCTGAGCTTTTTGTCCAAGCTCAATAACAAATTTGGCTTGCGTTGATAAAGTTGGCCCTATGATTGCTTGCACTCCCACATTTTTTATCAAATCCAGGGCTGTGTTTTAAAGGGGATAAGAAAGAACAATTATAATTGATATCTTGCTATCATAATAAATAAAGACTGATCGGAAATTCTAATGAAAGCATATGGTGTTTTATATGAGAGAAGAATTTTGATGCAAGAATATAGTTATATTGAATTATATACACTAACCACAAGTTCCCAAACAAAGATCTTGTATCATGTCTGAACTTTTGAACTTTTAATACTTCTGTGAAGTCAATGATCTTTCTGCAGCAGAATTTACCTAGTCTACAATATCATAACACAGAGAATACGGCCTACATAGGTGACTTCTAAAAGCAACTAGCTGTTGCTTATGAAGACCTGGGTTTTCAGGTGGATTCCTTGTTACCGAAAAAATGTATAAAATGAAACAAATAAAGAGTTGTTTTCAAGGTGTTTATTTGTTCTACACAAAGACAACACTTTCAGGATATAACTAATCCCTCTAAACCTCCTAAAAAGTAAGAAGAAACGACAGAAAAGAAAATACAAAAAAGAACTCATGAAATGGTTATTTGATATGGTATCAGAGTCTTGTTAACCTAGTGTTCACGAGTTCGAATCTCACCACCTCTATTCTATTTGATAAAAATCAAGCATAAGGTAGTGTAGGCCTATGCAAGTTTCAAGTTCAAAAGGACTTTTCACTTAAAGAGGGATATGTTAGTGAATAATATAAATCATACTCTAGAGTCTCACCTAACAGTTTAACTTTTTAGATGAAATGGTTCCTTAACAAACAGTTATTCGAAATTAGAGCATGCTGATGATGAAATGGAGAGAGGGGGGCAGAAGGAACCTGCTGCAGCTGCACCAACAACATCTTTCTTGGAGTCTATGGTGGTGAGGGCCAGTCTGGTTTTGTAGTCACTGTGACTGGCATAGAAGTCAGAAAGGGCCATGTTGATGCAACTCAGTCCCGATATTTCCATACAAAACATCATCCAAGTCAAGAACCACACCAACTTTCACAGGGATAGTTTTTGTGTCTTGGGCCACCCCCATGGCTATGAAGAAAAACTTCAAAGAAAAATAGAAAAAGAAAGATGGAACATGCTTTGAAGGGTTTTTTCTCATCTTGCTGTGCGCCTAAAAGAAAATTCTAGCTTTTTCTTACACTTTATGGATAAAAAGGGGCGATGGACATTATATGGCACTTGAAAACCAAGAGACTAGACCACAGGGAAAGAACAGTAGCATGAGAAAACTATGATACAACGTGGATTAATCTAGAAAGGAAAGGACTGGTACTTATAAGGGCACTGCTCTATGAGGAATATTATCCCTGACTAATCATCGTTTATCTTGACTGAATCAAAATATACGTGGTTAATGACCCATAGAATACTCAATCTTTGTTAAAGAAATCATCTCGTGAGGTCCCGAAATAGTATCTATATGTTGTTACACGAGTTGTTAGGTGATGTTAGAATATTATTTATATCACTTTCTAACACATCATTTCAAGTGAAAGCTCTTTGAACTTGAAACTTGTACATGGGTTTACAATATTTTATGCTTGATTTTTATTAAATAGAATTAGGGTGGTGAGATTCAAACTTGTAACCTTTGAGTCAACGACTCTAATACCATATTACGAAATCATCTCACCTATAAACTCAAATTATTATATAAGACCCAGAATATTATTTATATTACTCTGTAACAAGCTTGTAACTACACTGGCATCAAATTTGCGACTACAGACAGAGCAGCTTTTACAAAAAGATAGATTGCGTATTGGAACCAAACAAATAATCTTACCCTAAGTGACCCAAATTCAACTCAGTTAATATTCAGTCGTCTTAATATAATCTAATTACTGATAATTGATCGGTCAACAAATTAGATTTCAGGGCACGTTCATGACTTTCGAGTCTACCTTTTCAATCTTGTACTAGGTAAACAGTCTTGAAAGTTGTATGTACACACGGTTTGTGTCAACTATTAATAGCCATTTTTACATGATTAATACGATTCGAGTATGCAGAATGAAGCAATACACACGTTCAGGGCTCAGACTCTTACTTGGTAAACAGTCATCAAACCTTGCACGCGTTATTCACGACAAGGTATGCAAATCTATTTCACAAGGCTCGCTAGAGGAAGCATCCTTTGTTTTCTAGGTTATCTCAGTTCAAACTTTCCAGCATCTCAACGGAGGGAAATTGTTCTCTAGGGTTTGGTTTTTTCATTTTTAGTCAAGGGCAAGAACTTTCTCTCAGGATATGGCAATCAAACGAACTTTAGCTGGTGATTTTCAAGGAAGATGGGAATCTATAAGCTAAGTAGAAGAAACGTCAAATATACTGTCAACTTGGAGTGGGAATCTATAAGCTAAGTAGAAGAAAAGTCAAATATACTGTCAACTTGGAGTTATAATTAATCCCTTTGCTAGTATGACAAAGTCTTCGCTCAGTGTACATTGACACGCTGAAAGAAGTCGCTATTTTCAAAGTCTATACTTGAATCCAATTCTGCTTAATGGTCTTCATCTCTATAATTTAATTTAGCTAGTTGATTGATTTAAGAGTAAAAAATATTTGATTTACATCCACGGCTCGAGCAGTATCCAGAAAAAAAACAATTACGGTTCCAACAACAGTTGACTGTTTACAGGGTAAATTTAGATGGAAATAGCAACTTTTTGCAAATGTCATTGCATGATTCTTTTCAACATCCCAAGTTTAGCACATTTTCTTTTGAGATTTTGATGGGGGGGTTCAGCCTGTTGGGAAGGTTTTACAACTTTGATTTTAATCACCATCCGTGGTAGAAATATCATCTACTCAATTTGGAGAGTTTTCTAGTTGGCTAGGGAATAGGAAAAGACTTGAGACAGCATAGCATGGTAGCAACTTTGAAGGATAAAACCTTACAGAGAGCAGATAAAAACCAAGAATTAGTAATTGAGGGGAGGTGAATTACAAATGCTTCTCTAAAGTATTTCAGAATTACAAGCATCATCCACATGCTTTTATGCTTGACAGCAACCCCCTCATGTTTCCAACCCTGTACTATAAATTTGACAGAAACTTCATTAGGGTTGAAAACATGAGGAGGTTTCTGTCAAACATAAAAGCTTATGGATGGCATTTATAATTCCAGAATACCTGGGGAAAGTCTGGGATTTCCCCTTTAATTTTGAAGATGGGCAAAGATCAGAGATGAATAGCATCAACCAGCTAGGAAGAAACAGAAAATCCAGAGGTAAAGAGATGATAAACTAGCACCTGCAATGGTGCTATCATGAAGATACAGACATGTATATGGACTTGACATACAAAACAAAGTTCACAATCTTATTATAAAAATTTAGCCCAAATCACTCTTCTCTTGATGCAGGATCCATCCCAGTCGATGGGCTATCAGCAAAATACTCCTGGTGCTTCATGTTTACACCATACTGCTCGTTCAAGGAATCAACGTTATTAGATAAGAACAAAGAAAACTGAAGAGGGAAGTGGGAACTGATTTCATGTGCAGACCTTAGTAGTTAGTGTCACAATTTTCTCAAGCGGATGAAGCAAATTGCATGACTATCCCTTGCACAGTTATCACATGCATGTCCTATTAACATTCGACACCATGTTGAATTTTTCAAAATCATTTTTCATTTCATATGCCCTACCATGCACAAGTTCTGTGAAATAAATTATACAGCAGAGCAAGGGATTCTTATCGGCCACTAAAACAATCACCCCAATAAATCAAGTTAAAGAAGATCAATACGTTGAATAACATCCATTATCCTACTTAAAGTCAAAGTGGGAAATAAAAACAGCATAGCTTCAAAAGTGGAGGGAATACATTAATAAGCAACGAGAGAAGAAGGTAGTTGTCCCTTGTTGGCAGGTAGAGAATCTCATAAGATTGATATCATACTGGGTCATTGCAATAAAACTATTTTCAAATCTTCCAGCTCTCATGATTCTCCAAACAATCAATGACAATGTTCATCTACTTTTCAGGTTGAAGTTAATTGAAATTCTAAATCACAGGCAGGAATCATGAATCCAGAGATCTTAGAAAATACAATATAATTATGGCAAGGGAAAACATAGAAACTAGGCCTGCCCAAATAAAGAATGAGATGGAACAATTTTTTGGGCTTACCTCACTCAGTGCCTTAGACAGATCCTCCATTGTCAAAACTAGGCGCTTTTCCTGTCATCACAAAAAGTTAAGACCGGTGCAAAACATAAGATTGTAATGGGACATAAGATTGCAATAGGAATACTGTAGCACCTTTTGCTGCTTGTCCCTTTTGTCTTTAACTACTGGTGCCGGCCGTGCCTTGCATTGCCTACAGCATCGATGCATAACATTAATGGCACTGTCACTTGGACATTGAAATCATTTAAACAATCCCTTTGGTGCGCACAAAGAAACTTTACGATTCAATTAATTCCTACTCCCTAGTTCAGATGTTGAATCAGCACTTGCAAAAAAAAAAAAAATCCATTCCACGCTTTTTATACCACAGATCATATTTTAAAAGAGCTTCCAACCACAAATTTAACCAGGATCGGGTCAAGTCCAGAATCTCAACATACAACAAGATAATTTACTTATCAATTCCCCAAAAAAGATAGCAGTTTTACACTGTTGCCACAATCTTCAGGTGCAACCCTAAACATGATCTTCCACATCAATAACCCTAACCATTCCACCCCGCACACGCACATCAAAATTAATAAAAATGCTTAAATCCAATTAAATCAAAACCAAAAACACTGGACAGATACATACTGAAGAGCATCAGTTGCAACATCTGCAACAAACTTCTGTGTCGCAACAGCTACTAATCTAACCCTGCAAAAGAAACCGAAAACGAATCCCATTAACTTAAAAAAAAATCCAAACCCCTAAAACACACAACATTAATTAAAACAACCCAGTATTTCAAATTCAAAAACAAACCCATTTCAGCTACAACGATAACGAATTAATTCATGTTTTTCTTTTCTATTTTTTGGAACAAAAAAGAAAAGGGTACCTACAATCTGACATCAGGGACATTGAAACCCACTTTTAGCCAAAGTAATGCTCCACTAATTCATCAGGAATCTGCGCCACCAAAATCAAGAAAAAAAATTAACAAAAAAGGAAATTTAAGCTAAAAAAAAGATGGAATTTTTAGAGAAGAGGGTTCACCGTGGGAGTGTAATCCATTAAAGAAGCGAGGAATTCAGTGAGAACGGCATCATCATCATGTCTTGCTTCACTTGATTGCTGCTGTTGCTGACTGTTACTGCTACTCATGTTGTTCATTGTTTCTCTTTGTTTCCCGATTTCTTTTACTTCCTTGATTTTGTATGCTCGAAGTCAGCCTTTCTGGCTTACCGGTAAATTTCGCAAATTTAGGGGGTGTTTGGCTTCAAGTTGAAACGAAGTTTTGAAAATATTTGAAATTTTTAAATCGTTTTTAAAAACAATTTATCATTTTTATATATTAATGTTAAAAAATATATTTTAATACATTTTTAATAAAAAAATATTTTACAAAGTAACATTTATGAATATTATTTTTCTATATGTTATAAATCTTTTAATTTTTATGTTTTACCGTGTCAATATCAGTTTGGAACTTTGGATACCGGCATAAGAAAGCAACCTAGTTTTTTATGCTAAGCACTTTGATTTGATCTAAATCTGAGTTTTATAGATCTAAGTAAGCAGATGCACAAATCTAATTTATTATAACCAATCAAAACTTGATTTAGTTTTTAAAAAATATTCAAAAATATTATTTTAATATAAAAAAATTCTTGAAAAAACATTAGTTTAACACAGTTACACTGCCCAATTCGTTACTTAAGCCGGTCAAATTATTTTTTTTTTCAAAATATTTATGATTATGGTTGGATCAACCGAGTAATCTATCTAATTTGTTACCCCCAGCCGGTTAAAATATGAAATATTTAACAAAAATATTTCATAATTATGATTGCTCTGACTCGAACTCGAGACCTGTTGTACAATTCTATTGCAATGCTACCATCCAAGAACTGATTCATCATATTGCACCAGGGAATTGATCACATTATTCTGTGATTTCAAATTTTTATTTCACCAGATACTACAAGTCCAACAGTTAACAACATTTCGAGAATTTACAAAAGAAGAAAACAAATGAAATCTTCATATTCAAGAACGGGCTCTATATTTGGTGGATAAATAAAAGGAGAGGGAGAGAGCTGAGGAGATCTATGTTGCCCTTTGCTGGCTATACCGCAGTATTCCATAAACGTCTACAATGCCTGGAGGGAAAACTGGATCAGTTGCTGCCCTTACTGCAACTTTTGCCACGGCAGTAGCGCTGACAGGCGGGGTGAACAGGGGGCCGACAAGGGGGAAGCTGTTTCAGTGGTTTCGCGTGTTGAAGAACCTGCAGCGGGATTGAAATTCATAAGTTACAATGAACCTCCAAATCACAGGATTGAATGCAGTTGCTTATAAATCTTCCATGTCGCATTTTCAAGCATTTCTCCCATGTAAATGATAAAATGGCAACACAGCAGTTCTTGAAACTTATTTTCTGGTGACTGCAATCCTAGAATGCCCCTAAAAGACTAAAACTAGGATCAAATTGCAAGATTCATCGATGAGGACCAATTATACTGTGAATTTGAAAAGTCATCACAGGTTATGGCCTTGTTTTGCAAGCCTAAATCTGCCAAGAGCGGCAGCTTGGATATAAATCATTCAAGTTTACTTTGGGATAGCCTGGTAATCTCGATAAATATACAAGGAAGCACAAGAACTTACCATCTCTAATGGAGAACCAATCACACCTAGAGGTAACTTAACACTTCCAACATTGCGAGTTCCGTGAATAAACCCAGGCCTCAGGATCACTCCTAAACAAGGAAACATGAAACATTTCATCACATTTAGAGTTGCTATAATCCATAGCATAAGATATTAATATGCTGTCAGCTACAAGAGAGACATATATCCACATTACTAATCAATTCGCACACCAGTACTCTAAACTAAAAGATTTTTGAAAATCAAATACAACAAAAAGAGTACCAAGATATGAAGGATGAAATCAATGAATCATAATAGCATTACACCTTAAGGATATTTTACCACTTCCAAAATAAAAAGTTTTTAGACAGCTCTACAGCATAAATAGAACGAGTACATATAACAAGAATGAAAAGAAGAAAAAATTACCTCCATATGCAAACTTGGTCAATAGTTCTGTTTCAGCAGCTTTCTACTTCAAACAAACCACAAGTAAAATGTTTATATGAGGTAATGATAAGAAAAAGGGGAAAGTAAATATCGTGTCGACACTTGAAAGTTTTGATTCTTCTTGTGATATAACTATTTATTATCAAAATGTGTTACAGAAATCAAATTGAATCTACATATAATACAAACTATTTTTTTTAAAGTTTTAGAAAACAGTCCTTGTTTCCTGAAAAAAAAATATGCAGATGTGCCATGCCAGACATTCGCATTAAAGCAAAATGATTCTAAATACAAAAAATCAAATAAGTAATGAAAATAACACCTTTCCCTCGTAATATCCTTGCAGCAAGTAATTGACCAGCCCGAAGTCAGCAGCAGAGATGTAAACAAATCTTTTTACACCTATAGCAAATAAGCAGCCAACTATCAAATCCAGTCCACTAAAATAAGTAAAAATAGGGAAGTAGCTTAGCTGGTAGGCCACATGCAAGTTCCCAGGGTATTTATGAGTTCAACAACATCCCCTCCACAAAACCAAAAAAGAAATAGTAGAAATGGAACCACCTACTCACTAACAGGGTGTAAAAATTCACAAAACTTGAAAAGGTTTCCTTTTGCCATCAGTGTAACGCAGCATGCTGTTAGATTGCAGATGTACTACGAAATGAAAAGGCAAAGACTGTGCTAGATCAAAATGCCTTCTAGAATTTGCTTCCTTGGAGGATGATTGCAGAAATAACTAACAATAAGAAAAATAAATTAACACAGTGCCTGAAATTCACTCCTTCGCTTATTCGCAAATATCCACACAATCACAGCTTTGCATGATATATATATGACCAGTAGAATACCTAATTTATTCACAACTCCAAAATATGTAAACATCTCTTTCACATGAGAAGATTCATCATAAATGATCCATTCTCAAAGAAAATTCTAACAATGGGTGGAGCAACTTCAAGTAAACTAGGATTCCCTCTCACAACAACTGTGAAACAGACTCAAGCCTCTGAGGGCTTCTATTTGGAACAGCTTCCAAAACTTATGCACAACTCACCAGTGATGAATCACCACAAGGCCACAAAAACGAACTGGATAAATAAACAGTAGGAAAAATGTAGCTTCTTTTAAATATACCTTTTTCTGAAGCAGCTCCAATTGCATTAATATTTGCAGTTCCATTAATCTTATACATATAAGACTGTGAGCCAAAACCACCTACACAAGAAATCTAGAAAGCAGGTGCAAATTAGTAGAAAAGACAAATCACTCATTAAAAGAGAAGAAGAAGAAGAATCACATCCTGTGCAGCAAAACCACCATTGCACACGTGCATACACAAAAGAAATGTTATTTTCGTGGAAAAGTGGGGAGATCACATACAACTGAGGTAACCCCATTTAGAGCTTCCATCCATGAATCAGATGAGAGTAGGCTTCCTAGAAAAAGAAGACTGTTAGAAACAAAAGTTTACAGACATCATGACATCAAACACATGGAGAGAAAAAGAAAGCACCATAGAACAACGCAAACCTTGATGCCAAATCACATTGTTAACCCATGAATCATGTATAGGTGGCCTACCAGACCTAAAGGAACATTAACAATTAGACATCAGCTGAGAATCACCAACTATCAAAAAAAATACAACTTTAGAGGATCACAATACCTGCTCAGGCTAGCAACAGTTAAGCCACGGTCTACAGCTTCTTTACAGATATGAGATCCAACAAATCCATTCCCACCCAATACAAGCAACTGCATTGGCTAGAATGTCAGTCAAAATATACAAAACAAAAAGCCAGTAGATATCAAAAGCGCCAACCATGGTTCATTATCACGTATACCTTCTCTGTCAAGGGTGGAGGTACATTCACTGTCTCAGCCTCCTCAACTTTAAAGGGTTCATCAATCTTATTAGAATCAGTTGAGAGATATCTCCCATTTCTTGATGCAGCAATTGTACTATTTCAAAATAATAATAAAAATAAACTTATCAGAAAACGCAACACCTTCACATTTGGTAACACCACAAAATCATACATTCAGCTTCCATCAATTATTCCTTTCGCAAAATATCTACATGTAAATAAAAGAAGAAAAGTCCCGATCTTTCACATCACATAAGCAAGGATCATTGACAATTCCCAAAACACCTTTTTTTTTCATTTTTGGCATTTTCCAATAAAAAGATAAGCTTCTAAACACTCATGATCATGAAATCCTCGCTTCAAAAACACCCCATGTCTGTAAAGAATCACTAACTCTAAACAATCCCTTCAAGAAACAAGTAAATAACACAATGTAATCTTACAAGAAATCAATGTCAGGCAATACTAAAAGAAAGAACCCATTATCTCCCTAAATAGAAGATAAATCACAGAATAAATTTTGCATACTTATCAATATAAATAATTCTTTAAGGAATGCTTCTGTAATTCTTGAAATAACAGGAAAAAAAATAGAAAAAATAAAAAAAGGAAAAGAAACGTACCATGATTTGAAGAGGGAAGTTCTTGATTGGATCAAACGTGAAGCAAGAGAAGTCATTTTGATGATTTGATCATACGAGAGTTTTGGGTTCTTGAAGGTTCGGCTTCAGTTTTTCTACTTCTTTCACCACCAAGAGAAGAGCATGGTCTAAGGCGAAGAGAACACATGGCGCTTGATGGAGGCAGGTCTTACTGTATATGTGGCTTAACGTCAACCTTCAATTTTATGTCATTTTTCTTTTTACGAGAATCGGTAGTTTGATTTTTCAATCAATGAAGCTGTTTTTATATTGATAATAATTTTTAAAAAAATATTTGATTTTCTTATTTTTCAATTAAATTGTAGTATAGACTTGAATTTGAGAAAAATTATAGTTTATAATTTATTTTATTTTTTCAAACCGCAACCTATTAATATAGTTGTTCTGTATTGTTTTTTAAAATATTAAATAGATATTTAATATTAAAATAATATTTTTTTTATTTTTAATATTAGCCTATAGATTATCCAAAAATATCTAATAATTACAAACCTACATTTAATATCAAGGTGATTGGGTGCAAACGCTCACATCTTATTTTTGCATGATTAATAAATTTGTTCTAATAAGATATAGACCTATTTGGTATTACATTTTAAAAATATTTTAAAAATATATATATTATTATTATTTATTTTAAATTAAAAGATTTTAGCTGATATCAAAAATTAATTTAAAAAAAAATATTACTTTAATGTACTTCTAAATAAAAAATAAACAAAAATTATTAGTCTAAAAAACTCGTGATTGAGAAGCTAACATGACTAAATTTCAATCTCGATCTATATTAAAATGGCCAAATTCGAATGTTTGCTTTGAAATTTTGATTTTATAATAATTTGTTTTATTTAAAGATATATCAAAATAACTTTTTTTATATATTTTTTTTTAATTTTTATCGTCAGCTCATTAAAATTATTAAAAAATATATTAATTTAATATTTTTTAAATTTAAAAAATATAGTCTTAAAATATATCAAGCATCCGAGTAAATCTAATAATTCCACCACCAAAGATATTCGATATTCACGAAAGTATGTGAAATTTTTACGTTCGGCTTAGGAAACAGAACATATAACAAGACTGGACGGGCCTGGGCTTTAAGCTGTGGAAAATATAGTAAGATTGACTGGGGCTGATTATGGGCCTGGTCATGTTCTGATGTTATCTGGTGATATGGGGAAGGGGTAAAAACAGTATTTGCTGGCATCCATTCCTAAGGAGAAACTCGGCTTGATTATAACCGATTGGATTCGATTAAATCTCATTCTCATCGAGCATATTTTATAGCAAAATTTCGGTTATTCCAGGTTTTTATATAAATTATACATTTTGATTCGAACTCGAGACCTACTATATCTCTAATCTCAATGCACCTACGCGCTTGACAAGAAAAACTGTGTGACTGTCATCTTCTTTCTCCGATCACTATTTCATCTCATTTCCCTGCAGCTCAGATTTTGATCATTTGAGCTTAAGCTTAAATACTGTCATCTCAACTTGGCAATGGTTCGAGTGTGAATTGGTGATGAAGTGGATGATAAGGTTAGCCAGGGACCAGCTCTCGGTGGCTATGGAGTTCTTGTTTGCCATGGTGTTAATCGTTTCTTGGTGCTTTCTTGCTGTCTGACTTTTATGGAGGCGCCGGCCGGTGGTATTCCATCTGAAAAACTTGTAACAAATTACAACTGATCATGTCAGTTTGATGATTGAAGTATGATCGTATTTTGTTGTTAGGTCCTAAGAGACGTGGCGTGATGATAAATAATTTGAGATCTGCATATCAAATCTCGAGTTCGAGTTAGACGTGTAATTTTTTAAGAGCCTGAAACAATCAGGATTTCACTCGCTCATCTACACCCACAAAACACGTTTTTTTTCGGAAGATAGGGTTATTTTATCCAATCCAAATTAAAAAATAAATATTTTGTTGTTAGGGTTTCCTTTTCTGCTATATATTATCGGATCACTGGGATTTTTGCAAGGATTTATGCATGCACTTCAATGTCCAGCATCAGAAGGGTTTTCTTCACCTGTGCTATGAGAGATCTGGCCGCAAATAGAGCCAGTCTCCCAGTGTTGAAGCAACTACAGAGTGATTTTTTTTTATCCCTGTACAGAAAATATTCTTAATTTAAACGTCGGGAGAGGTAAAATGTTGGAAATGCTCGATCCACTAGCTCTAGCTAGCATGGGGAAGTGGGGAGAAGCTTTGTTCTGATAGCAATGGCACAGTGGGGTCCATGATGTATAAGTGTATATAAACATATATATATAGGGGCCCTCTGTAAGATGCACTTTGTGTATCAATACGAGAATAACTCACGTTGACGTCGGATGATTTGATGCCATTGTTCTTCAGCAATTTGCTGGGAAACAATCTCACGCAGTATAGATATATGATGATTTTAAAAAAAAATCTGAATGTTTATATAAAATTTATAGATTAGAGAGCACCAAGTTAGTGGTAAAATCTTTAATACCTGTAAAAATAGTCTCAATTGGATGGATTTAAAGGTCATTCGATGATAAATTCAATATTTTTATTAGAAGTACAATAAATGATTTAAAAAAATTTAATTCAAGGAATAAAATTATTTATTAGTGAATTTTAAGATGGTTAATACTCCAAAATATATGCAAGTTATTTAGAGTTAAAGAAGCTTTGAATCATTTACATGGGACCTTGTTATTTTATGGGGGAAAGAAGGATTATAAAATCTTTTGCTCTTTATGACATTAATAATGGACAAATATTCATTGCATATCATTAATTAGATGATAGGTATAATAGATGTAATTGTTCTAGATAAAGAGAAACGATGATTTACCATGCTTACAATACTTTTAATATAAAGAATCATGGATCCGACACATTTCATCATACTTATGTTGTCTTGGGTTTGACTAATTACTAAACTCAAGTAATTTGGGTTTGTTGTCACACTCAAATATTTTAAGTTTTGCATGTTTTTAGATTTACATTACCTTGGGTTTGACTAATTGTCAAACCCAAATATATTTGGATCTACCATGTTTTGTCAAACTCAAATTACTTTGGATTTGGCTGATCATAAAACTCAAATAATTTTAGATTTAGCATGTTTATTAGACTGTTACTATATTAAGTTTGGATAATTGTCAAACTCAAATATTTTTGGTCTTGCAAGTTCACCATACTAATATTAATTAAAGGTTTAGCGTGTTCATCGGATCCATGTTATTTTGAGTTTAATTATCAACTAAATTTGAAGTGATTTTAGATTTGATAAATCAATCGTTCCCATATAAAACCCTTTTCTATATTATCAAAAAATGAGTAAAAAATGTTTACTTGTTACTATCATTATAGGTTAATGTCAATTCCAAAATCAATCTCCACTACTTATAACTATTCCTCTTTCATATTCATCTACATGGGTTATGAACCAGAGGTAGGGACATGCATGAATCGACAATACTTTCATGCTAATGTCATAGCTCACTCCAAGGGGAATACAGTGAAGGGAGTGAAAAAGGACGGGACTTATTGCCCAACTCAGATATTTGGCCTACAAGAGTATGTGCGTATCCACCTAGAATGTTTTTAATATCGTAAACGAGATAATAAAAAGTTTATGATCTTATATTATATATAAATAGATCTCGAGTTTGTATTATGGTATATATCTTTTTATAAAAATTTAAAACAATTAAAGTTTTATTTGTTCTCCTAAACATGTACAATATTTTTTTTTAAAAAAAAAGGAGGAATCTTCTTCTTTTTTTTTAAAAAAAAGTATCCACCTAGAATGAATTATGAAGACACATCGTTATATCTTCAAGTGGATATATGTGGGGGCACTGTCTGGGCAGAACCCTTATCTATAGAGAACATAGAAGAAAAAAAAAGAATTTAAATTTAAATAAATAGAGCTCTAAAAACGACGTCATAGATCCACCCCAAGTGGGGGGGATGAGTGCTTGCTCTCCCATTTTATGTGTTGTGACAAAAAGTTCCAGCAGCAAATCTTTGCGAGGTATTAGATTAGTTTGGACACAAAATCTTTTGATTAGAGACTATAATGGAGGGAGTCTGGCCCTACTCAAGTGCTTCATCCACTATTAATATCTCAAATCAATGTTGTCTAATATTATATAATAATAACAACAATTCTTATCATGATGGGAAATCATATTATTCTCTTCTCTTTAGGTTTTAGTGACTTCAAATAATTGTTGCAATTTAGGAGCTATGAACTTGATTAAGCCACTCAATTAACTTGTAATCATGGAGGAACCGTATTTTATATATATAGAGAGAGAGAGAGAGTCTATTTGGGAGAGCTTTTATGGTAACTTTTCAAAATGTTTTTCGTGCCGAAATACATCAAAATAATATTTTTTTTATTTTTAAAAAATTATTTTTGACATCAGCACATTAAAATGATCTAAAAACACCAAAACATATTCATTTAAAATAAAAAAAATTACCAAAAGTTGCGGCACGGCGGGTGAAACGCGTGCCAAATAACTTCATATAATCAATCAGTAGCTAGTCTCTCTTAGCTTAGAACGGGTAATCATGCCTAGGACATGAAATCTTCGGTTCTTGAAATGTAAGCACTTTCTTCACAAATCTTAATTAACCTAGTGGGTAATTATCCTTTTATCAAGACATAAATCATGATTAGGAGAAGGATAACTAAGTGGATGTGGAATCTGACCATCTCTAACGTTTGTACTTTGTGGATGAAGTAAAGGTGATATATACACTATTTACGTTGAAGAATAAAAGTTTGGGGCACGCCAATTTCAACTCCATGTTGCTTCAAGTGGAAGGGGCCGGAGAGGAATATCATCAATACATATTTGACATTGAAAATGAAAATTAGAGCTACGAATCAAGCATCAAAATGAGCATAAAATTAACATTACGGGAATGAGATATCAATAAAAAGTTTTTTAAAAAAAAAGATCCTCTCAAAAATATGAAAAACGTTGAGGGCTCTTCTGAAAAACATTTATGTAGACTTTCTTCTTTTTTTAAGAAGAAAAAATGTTAAGGAATCATCTCATTTAAAAGCTTAAGCTGTTAGGTAAATCTCCATAATATGATATATATTATTCTCTAACACCCCCCCTCAAGTGAAAACCTTTTGGGCTTGAAACTTGTACAAAGGCCCACTCTACCTTTTGCTTGATTTTTTTTTATCAAGGTGAGATTTGAACTCGTGACCGTTGGGTCAATAAGACTCTGATACCATGTTAAGGAACCATCTCACCTAAAAATTTAAGTTGTTAGGTAAAGCACTATAATATAATTTATATTATTCTCTAATAATAAAAAAAGATTCAAGATAGTAGAAGTGATGCCTGGAGAAAGTGAGAGATCTTAGGGTTTGTTTTTGGAACAACGAAGATCGATCGATAGGGTTTTCTCTTTTTCTATATATCCATATATATAATGCTTCTTCTACTAATTAAATTAAATTTTTATCATATAGTAATTGAAAAATCAAAGACACGATAGCATCAAGATTTTTTTGATTAATTTATATGAAAGTGGGTTATTAAATAATTTTCCTATTGGATACCCGGGCCCTTAAAGGCATATCTATATTCACCCCACAAATCTGGAAAAACTACCAAGTATTTCTTACTAAAAAAAAAGAAAAAAAAACTACCAAGCATTGCTCCCCTATGTGCACTGAGCTTTTAAAATTATAAAATTTAGCAACTATGCAAGTGACATAAAGCTACTTTAGTCCTTGCAATTGTACGTTTAACATGGTGGAAGGTGATGGAAAACCCACGAACAAAAATCAAATAAATAATTAGCACAATGAGAGATGTGGGAGCTATACACTTGTACAATTTGGATAACATTTGATCACTCCATGCCCCCACCAAGAGACAAGTTAGAAGAAACGAGAGCAATGGCTATGGACCCCCTAGGGAAGGTGGCAAGCACAGCATAAAGTAATGGTGTTTGGGTATCTCAGCAATTTCCCAACGTTTTTGGGTACCCAATGATCAATTATCTAAAAAAAACTAATTAAAGTTGTTATTATTATTACATGAAATTTCATAATATAATTTATATTATTTTTTAATATATTTTTCTTAAGTGAAAAGCTTTTTAGTCTTGAAACTTTGTACAAACGCATGTTATCTTGTCCTTCATTTTTATTAAATAGAATGAGGATGGTGAAATTTGAACATATGACATCAACAAGGGATTTGATATCATGTCAAAAAAAACCATCCAACCTAAAAATTCAAAGCAATTAGGTAAAGTCTCAAAATATAATTATATTATTTTCTAACACAAACTCTCAGGTGAAAGCTTTTTAGACTTAAAACTTGCACTACCTTGTGTTTGATTTTTATTAAATAGAATGAGGATAAAAATATTTAAACTCGTGATCGTTGGATCAACAAGGCTTCGATACCAAGTTAAAAAATTATATCACCGAAAAACTTAAACTATTACATAAGTCTCCACAATATAGTTTATATTATTGTATAATACCACCCTTCATCCACCTTATTTGTTTCCTTCCTGCCTTCTCTTTTTTACTCTTGGATATTTTCCACAACCCACAAAGATATTGCTGAATTATTAGGGTTTAACCCATCGTCCAGCCATGGATTTAACCCTCCTTTGTTCAGCTCCAAAAGTCCCCGAGGTGAGTGGCGCAGCGGTAAGGACCTGGTCAGGGTAGGCTGTCCAACAACTGGATCTCGAGGTTCGAGCCTCTGCAAAGCTCACTCGTAAGAACACTGGGACAACCGAGAGTTTACGCATGCTCTGGGACTCACAAAATATACTTTCCGAGTTATATGGTTCCCACGTTATCCAAAAAAAAGTTCAGCTCCAAAACTATAAAAGCCTAAAGACGGTGTTAATTTACAATAGTGATTTCACGATCCCTCATGGCATTCAAAGCTCATGTCCATGTATGTAAACCTGTCTTTCTCCCATTCATCGATGGAGCATGCATGTCCTCCATGATCATGAGCAGATCACTTAAAAGAATATATCATAAAAAAAAATAAAAAAAATGGGTGTGGAGGAAAATGAAATATATATGATTAGGTGGCTTGTCTCACTGAATTTCACGGGCCGACCGGCTAGCACCTCTTGTTCATTTAATGCACAAAACTAACTAAAAGAATTATAGGTGACAACACACTCGGGACATATTCTTGAAACCCGATGCAGATTATCATGAGTCGGTCGGTTCGATCTAGAAGTTATATAGAATGATTGACTTGAGTTCTTATTGTTTTTTTAATCCAAAACAGTCTTCTTTTCCTTTCACGCAATTTCTTTATAAGAAAAATTAAAGCTTTTTCAATATATATATATATATATATATATATATATATATATAAAATAAGTCTCACACTTGTCAAATTAAGTCGTGTTTTAAAATATGACTAGCAATAATTTTATAATTGAGGTGTTGATATGGAAATACAGAGAGTAATTTATATTATGATTTATTATTTAGGTTTTGAAGTTAAAAAAATCAAATTTATTATTCCACGCAACGAGAAAAGATTTTTGGGCCTGTTTGAAAGAGCGGTTGCGGTAGCTTTTCAAAGTGTTTTTCGTGCTGAAATACATGAAAATTATGTTTTTTTTATTTTTTTTTAAATCATTTTTGATATAAACACATTAAAATGATATAAAAACACCAAAACATATTCATTTAAAATGAAAAAAAAAATTGAATTTTTTTGAAAACAACATTTGAAACGCCGTCCCAAACGGGCACTTAATCTCAATGTAATGAAACCTGGCTATATTTCATGTGGTTCGAAGATCACTTAATTGTGTTAGCATAGCATTTTCAATAGAGTATCAGGTTAGAATATGATTCGAGTCGCCATGAACAAGAAACTACCTCTGATCGATCAGAAGCGAATCTCGACACTTCCCATTTCCATGGCTCCACCATAGCTGGAGATCCTCCAAAGTCCAACCCACCTAAGAGAGCTTTAATTTTACACAAAATTTATCAACTTTATGCAGCCTTTTATACTGCTTCACAAACAATACTGAAGACTGATGTCTGCATCACGCGGGGAGAGACCGAGTAATGGTGTTTGGGGACAAAGCTTCATATCTCAGCAATTTCCCAACGTGAAAATACTAAAATACCCCTTATGACCCAGATCAATTACATAAAACACTCACGTGAGAGTATAAAATTGCCTTGAAATACAAAGTTTTTAAGGTTCAAGATGTTCTTCCACTATACATGGATATTTGAAAACCCTAACAAACTCTTATCTAGCAGTCTAGAAATTTTTTTAAATAAATTTTTTTTATTGTTAAGAAGCTTATGAAAAATCAATAAAGCATTTGATCAACAATTATTTTTCTAGTATGTTTTTTTGTGGATAAACAAAATCAAACCCTATCCTATCAAGGGTTTTACACATTGAAAGTGCTAAACAGGATGTAAGAGTGCATCCTTTTTTTTTATATATATATAACTGGGGTGTCCGGACCAGCTTGCGCGCACCACAACTAAATCCCTGGATCCATTAAACATCCTATAAACCCAATAAACATGTAAGGCACCACGAAGATGACAAACATGCCTAATAAAACTTGAACCTGAAATGAGAGAAAAGGAGAAACTCTTCTTTACCACCGGTCAATATAAGCCGGGGCAGATTTTTTCGAACATGGTGCGTCTTTTTCCGGAGAGATCACCAAATGGATGACGAAGCAAATGATGAAACGAAAGAAAAATCACAGCGGATTGTTGCCACTTTACCCACAATGCTTATTCCATTTTTATCTTTTAGAAAATGATTGTCGTCTCCCTCTTGATCTCATCACCCCAAAATTTCAGTGCGGTTTTACTGTGGCCAAGGATATGGACCCTGAGCAGCACCGCAAGTGTCTCTCCTGATATGGCTAATTTAATGGTTTCAAGGAGCATGGTAACGTTCTTGCAAGCTAGAAAATGGTGATAATATCATAACTTTTTTTTTTTTTGGAGGTAAGGAAATTCCATCTCCGAAAAACATGTTTTATGGATCTAAGTGAACGAGTAAAATTATAGTTGTCTTAAGAATTTATAAGGATTATATACCTTAACTCGAACTCGAGATCTACTGTACAGATCATAAGCTCTATGTAATCATGTCACGTTTTATATTCTTAAACATAACCCTTTTGGGAATGCATTAGATAGTGGAGGTTTGAAGCACAGCCGTATTATCTACTATTTAGCAGTGAAGAATATAAAATTACTGCTGCCTAGTATTTTCTTAAACCCCATGATCACCAGAAGTGTAATTTTTCTTATTTTTATTTATGTGGGTGTCCAGTCAGTGCGTGTACCTCGACTAATTTCTCGGGACTTATAAATTAATAATCATATAAAATTCCACTAACCCTATAATTTCAATAGCAGCAGCAGCAGCAGCATAAACAATAATAAATGATACCATATCTCACGAAAATAAATATATGGTGAGTTGACATAATATATAGTTTCTCGTCGGTTTTAAAGTATATGATGGGATCATACCATTTGATTCTACGAATCCAATTAATAATTTTAACCAATCGAAAATTGAATATCTGTCATACTTGAACATCACAACGTCAAATGATCCAAAATATATGATGCCTCTACTGTGTAAGGGGAATTTATTGTCAAAAAATCATATTCTCTAAAAATTCTTAGATGTAGTCTTCAAATATGATTTATATTATTATCTAACATATTTTTAAATGAAAATCTACTAAGTTTGAAACTTGCATATAAATTAACATTACTTTGTATTTATTTTTTATCAAATAGAATAAGGATGGTCAAATTCAAACTCGTGACTACCGAGTTAATAAAGCTCTGATACCATATCAAAAGAATCATCTCATCTAAAAACTTAAATGGTTAGGCGAGATCATAAAAAAAAAATCATCTCATCTAAAATCACAAACTATTATTATTTTTTAACATTCATCTCATCTTTTGAGGGCAACATTCAACGAAAAATTCACAACCTGAAAACCTAAGTAAAACCTGTAATTATCAACAGAGAAGAACAACATGTCCTTTCATCTAAAACAGAGGATCAATCGTAAGGATTGTGTCAATCTACAGATGTTACTACACACAGTGGAAGAATATTTATGATCGATGCATAAGAATATTATCTGATAATAATCATCGTGATGAAGACAATTGTTTCTGATTTAAGTTGCATCACAAGTGGAAAAGGAAATGTGTGATATCCATGACGGTATCGTGTCACGATCAATTGTTTTCTTACAAAATCCTATGAAGAATGTCGGATTCTCTGCTCGATCCCATATACATGTCAATGCAAATTGTTCATATGAAAATCAAATCAAATATATTATTCTACTGCTATGAATTATTTTCCATTAGATATGGATGCTAACTAGTATATTTGGGAGAGAAAAAATTCAGAAATGTTTTTGAGATTAAGTGTTTATTTGAGATAGTATGATTAAAATTGTTTTTGAAAGTTTTTTTCATTCAGAAATGTATTAAAATATATATTTTTTTTATTTTTTAAAAATTAATTTTGATATTAATACCTAGAAATGATCTAAAAATATTAAAATATTTTAATTTAAAGTAATAAATAAACATAAAATAAAATATTTTTTATGAAAAAAAAGTACTTTTGAAATACACCAACAAAAACATCAATGAGTTTACTCTTTTTTTTTTTTTTTTATCTAAACAATGATGTTTCTATTCTTATAATAAATAATATTATTTTATTGATTCCAAACTCAAAACAACTAAATCGGGTTTTATAATTATAATTTAAAATTAAAATTTTTATTAAATAAACTGAACCTCAAACCAACAAAATTACCTGATTATCCGGGCTAAGTCGGGTTTTATAATCGGATATAAATTTAATTTATATCTTATATTAATTGCAAGGTGTTAAAAAATTATTGTCATTACTCAAAACTTAATAATTTTATGATAATAATAAAAAAAGTTTTCATTAAACTATTATAATAGCAAAACTAATTCCCATTAAATATTAAATCGTAGAGAATATCAATTTAAGTTTTTTTTTTGTATTATTATTAATCTCATCACACCATATTGAGGTGAAGCTATTATCAATCTGGCCTCTAATGAAAAAAAAGAAATTAGGGTTCATGCAATTGGAATTGGAATTGGAATGAGACTAGTTAACATGTCAAATTGCCTCAACTTGATGATTCGATCAGAATGTTGATCTTATATGACGAGATGTCGGTTATAGAATATTTTGGTGATCGATATATTTCTAAAAATGAAAGGAACCTAATTAACTGATGAATCACCATATTCTAATCAATCAAGATCATCATGGGGGCACTGCTGCTCTCTCATGTTTTTGCAATTGGGTCTGTAGGGTCCACTCTAAAATACCCGAGGAGGCCCCACCATAACACCCATGGGAAACATACACCCTCAGACACACAGGATCATGTCTCAAGGGACTCACTAGTCACTCCCATTTACATCCATACATAACATGTACATCACATACACACATGAAAACTGTCACCACAGTGGCCCAAATCCGTGACACACAACTAAAAAGTACAAGAGCAAAGCATAGTTTAGCCCCTGTAGATGTAGAAATGATCCATCTCAGTCCTTACAATTCAGAATTTTCAATCTTAATTAACTTACTATTCATATAACGAAAACTCCCAAACATTCAAACTTAGACTAAGTATGTATTTGAAATTTTCATAGTTTTTACTATTTTATTTTGAAAATAATGTTTTTTTTATATATATATATATATATATAATTAGTATTTATATGTAAATTATAAGGACGGATATGGAATATTTGAATATCTATGGAGACTAAAATGTAGTTTATCCAAAGCACAAACCCATCCCCTCCCTCTAACTCCCCATTTATAAATACCACTACCCTCTCCAATCTCCATTACCCAAGCTAAACCCGCTTTCTTCTGTTCCTCCCAGCTATAATCTCTTTCCAAAGAAGATAAAGACATAAAAATAAACCCAAAAAATGAGACACGTTAGCCACCTCGACACCGCCATCAGCACCGCAAAGGCAGCTGCCACTTCACCATCACCATCGCCGCCAGCAGTAGCCCAGCCCCGCTCACCATGGCACTCGCCAGTGCCATACCTCTTTGGAGGTTTAGCAGCTATGTTGGGGTTGATTGCTTTTGCTTTATTAATCCTGGCTTGTTCTTACTGGAGAATTTCTGCTCGTTTAGACAGTGAGAATGAAGGTGATGACCAGAGAGATCTTGAAAATGGAAATGAAAAGGAAGGGAAAGCCAGAGAATAAGGTTTTTGAAGAGAAGTTTTTGGTAATTATGGCTGGAAATGAGAGGCCGACATTTTTAGCCACTCCTGTTTGTAGCAAAGCCTCTTCGTTTGTAGCCAAGATTGGCAACGAAGAAGAAGAAGAAAAGACAGAGAGTACACCTGCTGGTCACGATGACAAGGTGAAAAATCAAGAAATGATCTGCGACAGCCATGATCAAGCAGCGACGACCGGAGAAAACACAGAGACGACGCAAGAGAGCCAACAAGTTCAAGAACAGAATTAAGCTGCAATGAGCAGGAAATAAACCCGATTTTGGAGTGGAAAATGACTAAAGAGAGTTTTTTTTTCTGGGAGTTTTCTTGGATCGCTTCTCTTTTCTTATTTTCATGGTTTTGCTCTTGTACTTCCCCGGGAAGTGTAAATTTTGCTGAGATGAAACAGTTATTAGTAGAAAAAGTTGTCTTCTGTAAAGCTAATTACAGCTAGATCTTGCTTTGTAATCATAATTATCTTCATAATTACTTTTCCCCAATATCTCTTCGATTCATCTACAGCCAGCTGCAATGACCGGCTTCCATTGATGGCAGCAAAATGGAGCTTGAAACCAAATTACTTGCTACTGGTTTGAGCATCAATATTGAAGTGGGTTTTCGGTGCTTTAAATTTTTTAAGAGGTATTGGACTTTTTATAAATGTCATGAACATGATACCTCAAGGAATCATCTTTTTGCACAAAGCATTGTTAATTCAGTTGTGAAAAAAGTTCTGGTGGAGGGAATAAAGTAAGGAAAAACAAATGACTTGAAGAGCCATCATACTCTTTAGATGGCCTTTCCCCGAGCTTGGCTGCCGGAAAATTCCAAGGAGCAAATTACCGGCGAAGTGCAGTGACAAGAAATCAAGTAGTGCAATGTACTGTTTCCGCTGATCACATTATAAAGGATTGATTTTATGTTATTAATCGGTGTAATAAATCCAATTTCATGATCTAATTTATCCTACAATTGAGTTTCGATCAGCTTAAAACGTAGAAATGGACTTGAAAAACATGTCCCATTTGAAGAACACAACAAGACATGATCCTTCGGAGTATTTGTAAAAACCATTTCAAAAACATTTTTTTAAGAAAATGGAAATATTTTTTTATTATTTTTGAATAATTTTAAATTATTTTCAGTTTAAAAAACAATCTAAGCTCACAAACCGCGGCTAAAAGAGTGACACGAGAAAGATGAGAGAGAGCCTGCCTTTGGCTACTTTATTCGGAGAAGGAGACACGTCGTGCATTCTCACTGGACCGTGCTCAGTTGAAAGCTACGTGCAGGCATAGCAGCAGGTTGTCTGCGCGCGGAGATGCGAAGCCGCGTTTGTTAATTAATGCTCGCCAGCTTTTTTTTTGTTTTTTTTTAATTAATAGTTAATGGACACCTTTTTCTTCTTCTTTATTAGTGTTGCCGTAGGTGGAGTTATTCCCCTGCAATCGGCAAGAAATCCTGATAATCGAAGGATGCATGCCAAGGCAATTATTGCAGGAGATTACTTGTTGATCAAGTAAAGAGAAGGTGAGAAGCAAAGTAAATTGGAAGTTCCTTCATTTGGGTGGTGTGTTTTTGTTAAATTTGGATCTTTGCTTGTTCAAATATCATTCTTCCTTCTTAGAATTCAATAAGATATTGAATATACTAAGTTTATGTTTATAAATATTGTTGATGTTATTTTTGAAAGTGTTTTTTCGTTTAGAAATAATATTTTTTTTAATTTTTAAAATTATTGTTGACATAAGCACGTGACAACATTGTAATGCTAAGATTTAAATAAATGTCCTCTTATACTGTGTTTTAAAAATATTTTTGAAACACAATATCAAACAGAGTTTTAGTGCCTATGTGGGAGTGTGATTGAGATTGATTTTGAAAAATATTTTTTCATTAAGAAATGCATCAAAATATATATTTTTTATTTTTTAAAATTATTTTTGACATCAGTACATGGAAAATAATTTAAAAATATCATAAAAATAATTTAAAATAAAAAATAATTATTTTTCAAAAATATTTTTAAAACACAAGTATCAAAAGAAAGACATTTAATTTAAATCCTAGCGTTACAATGCAGTCAAATGAAAAAAAATATTGTTATTAAACTTATTATAGCATATTAGTCTTACAATTTTATGACCCAACTTCATATCCAGTTTATATTTAAAATTATTTATTTTTTGACAATTGTCTTAATATTATCTTGTTAATGTAAGGGATGAGGTTAAAACTGAGAAACACAATGATGAGATTGAATTAAAAAAAATATTTAATACGGTGCGATTGAATGATTTTGCAAGTAATGATATCATTTAAAATTATTTATTTTCATTAAAAAAATATTACTTTTCTTTAATAATAACTGAATTATTTATTTAATTTATTTATTATGATTGGCTTGAGATAGGATGACTTAGAGAAAGAAATAATACATAATTTAGATTGTCGTTAAAATTCTATCTATGTATTTGATGGAAAATATTATAGGTTATTCAATAAATCATTTTTCTTTTTTGTATTTTCTATTTTATTTCATCAGAAAATTGAAAATATATCATCAGATAATTAATTTTTTCAATTCAATCTTAACCTTAAGCTGAGTTTTCTTTAGTTGGTGGTGGGTAAAGTTTAATATCTACTGTTCATATCAAGCTCACTCGCCAATAATCCTTGTTTTCTAGCCCATCAGGCCTGCTAGAAGCCACAACTTCGTAGCCCATAACAATATGGGCTGGGCCTGTAAACTAAAATGACTGTTTTTTTTTCGCCTGCTTGCAAAAATTTAAAAAAGAAAATGAAAAGGAAAGAAAGTAGCTTCAGTAGCCAGCAGTCCAGCACTTCTGAACAAGAAAGAACCTGCGGAGCTGATAGGATTCGTGATACGTACAAAGAAATTGTCGAACGAACTGTGAAAGAAGATAAGAAATCACGAAAGAGAAATAAGAAATGGGTCTTTTGTTTAGTAGAAATGTTCTCTTCTTTACTTGGTAATCAAGAAGCTCGAATCCTAGTCCTCGGTCTCGACAATGCTGGCAAAACCACCATTCTTTGTAACATCCCCCGACTTTCTTTCTGCTATTTTTTGTGGGTTTTGCTACTTTAACTTACTTTTGATGTTTATCCCTTTTTTGTGATCTAGATCGGCTTCAAATGGGAGAGGTAGTCTCCACGATCCCAAGTGAGCTTCTTCTTCTTCTCTTCTTTTCTTAGAAAAAAATGAGTTGGGAATTATTATTTTTCTGCTGTGAATTCTTGTTGATGCTAATCTGGTGGAAATTTGATTTTTTGTTTAATGTGGTGTAGCAATTGGGTTCAATGTGGAAACTGTACAGTATAACAACATTAAGTTTCAAGTGTGGGATTTAGGTAAGTAATTGATTCTATTCTATGATGTAATATAGTTTTAGTCTGTTAGAATTGATTTTACTATGTAATGAACAGCTAATGTGTGGTTGAGTGATTGAGTTCAGGGGTCAAGTGGGTTTGATTGTGATTAACTTGTTTAGCAAATATTGTTTCACATCAGATGTTTAGGGTTTTTTCTTAAAGGGTCTTAGTGTGTGGATCTTGAACTGTAAGGGTGTGCGAAATGGCTGCTGGGTTCTAATTTGGTTGCCTTTGAGTTGATGAAATCAAGGAGGTTTTCTAGTGTAATTTTCTAGTATATTTGTTATGCTGTTGAAGTTAATGAAATCAATGTAAATTAAATTGGTTTGTGGTTTGGTGATGCAGGTGGACAAACAAGTATCAGGTAACTTTTCTCCCTTCTTCTTTGAAGAAAAATTTAGCATACATAGTGTAGAAATTGTTTGCCACCTTTGCTGTTGATCAGTGCTCAGCAACGTAGGTGAATTTAGTTTTCGTATTGCATAAAGAATATATGTGTCGTTAAGGAGCACAATCACAGAAATGGTATCAATTAAATTTCAGTGATCTTAAAATACTTCACGAACTTATTCTCAGTTCTCTCTCGAGTTGTTTGTATGTGTCTATGCTGATTCCTTGGTAGTAGATATTTGGCATGCAGTAGTCTGTTATCCCCTCATCCCTTCCCTATGAATGAATTTATATGTTTATTTCAGGCCATATTGGAGGTGTTATTTCCCGAATACTCAAGCTGTAATTTATGTGGTAGATTCAAGTGACACAGAGAGAATTGGAATAGCTAAAGAAGAATTTCATTCAATTTTGGAGGTACTTACAGAGTATTTGTTTTATTATTAGTTTGTAGAGTTCAAGGATGCTGTTACAACACTGTCTTGCTTTTTTTACTTTGACAGATTTAAATGCTAGCTTAGTTGATAATGTTTGCTCACATTCTACCAGATATAGTCATTGGTCTAGGTTGCCACTTCAATTTCAATGTAGATGTTGACTTGAATGGATGGGGAATGGAAAACGATAACAAGCAAAAGGCAGCAGATTTAGCCTCTTGATTTGTTACTTGTATTTATTTCATACATTTGGTGATTTTTAATGTCATACACTGAAGATAAAATTTATTAGTACGAGGCTGTGGAGTTAAGTAGGTTACATTTCTAATAATATGCAACATAACTGAATAGCAAATATGGGTTCCAGTTTCACATGGTCTGCCTTGTGAATAGGGGAGTGCGATTTATGGGATAGCGAGTTGTTTGATTATTGGTTGCTATCGATCAGGTCTGATAATTTCTTCACAAAAATTAAAAGCTGGAGTGAGAAGAAAAGAAAAGAAACGGAAATAAATATCTGTTTGCCTGTCAGCTGTTTTATATTCTGAACAGGCTTGTTTCTAATGTAAATAGGGACATGTTTTTCATGCTTACATCAACTGGAAAACAGACCCATTTTCATTAGCTCTGATGGCATCTAAGAACTCTTATTTATGAAATTTTACCATTGTGTAGGAGGAAGAGTTGAAAGGTGCAGTTGTCCTCATTTTTGCAAACAAGCAGGTGAAGACTATTTTCTTTATCATCCCCACAATTTGGTTAAATTTTGGAAGTTCCTATAGTTACATGGGGGTAGATAATAGATTGGTTTGATCATCGCAAAGTAGGCTCATTTATCCTCTCAGATTTGTGTATACAATACAAGCCAAAAGTTTTCAATATAACTTCTCCATGTTATGGGGAAAAATATATGTCACCAGCCACTGGAGTTTCTTATAAAATGTTACAACCATTGCTTTATATTAACAGGATCTCCCTGGTGCACTTGATGATGCTGCTGTGACTGAGGCATTGGAGTTACACAAAATAAAAAGTCGCCAATGGGCCATCTTCAAAGCTTGTGCCACTAAGGGTGAAGGCCTCTTTGAGGGCTTGGACTGGTAAGCATTCTTCATCATTTATCACCGGATGTTCATGTATCCTTAAATTCAAATGGATCATGTGCTGGTTTATCATATATGGGATATCATCTAAGATGTAGTGTGTTTAATATTTGATGTTGTGAAATAAAATGACAATGGGCCATTCTGGCAGCAACCCCCAAAGGCCTTTAGATGAAAAATTAAGAATGATTTCAATGCTAACGCATTGATTTGGCATATGGCTAATGATGGAAAACTTGGCTGGGGACTAGAGTAATTCGCAAGGGTATTTTAGTAATTTTCATTTCTGCTGGAAAAACTGGAATTATAATATTTTACTTCTGTTTCATATTTTATTAGTCCTTAAGCTATTAGGGTTTTCCTACTCTATATAGGAATCCCTTGTCCTTGTTGGATTTGGACAACCATAACTCTATAAAAAGAACGTAGTCTTTCAATACTTTTGGATGCAATAATATCAAATAACTTCCTGCCATTTCGCTTTGATTGTGTGACTCAATCTCCTCTTAGGTGGGACTCTTAAGAACCCTAGGTGTGACTCCTAGAATCTATCCACATCCTTCTTCGTATTCCATCACAAATCAACATTAACAGCCTAAAAAAACACATTCAGAACAGTCCTAGGCTGGCCTGCATCACAATCTATTTTATTTTTAGATCCTGAAAAGAAAACCCCATTTTGCCTAGATCATGTTTCTTTCTCATCCTACTCAAGTCAAATTGATAATGCATATTTTTTATTATTGTGCAGTGATTGGTTTGGAAATGAAACAAAAGATTGGTTTGGTTCAGAGAGTGTTTCATACATGTAGATAGCAGTTTTTTTGTCATGTGATCGTTGTGAATCACATGTTCTGCTAAAGCATGTGAATCTCATTAGGTGGGACCGAAATTTTGATCTTTAGTGAAGGTTAGGGCCATAACCAATTTATCCTTCCCAGAACCTGCATGCATGGGACCTGCATCACATATCTGTCCTTCACATCCCAAAATTTTCCAGATTTTTGTTTCTTAAACAATGTTAGTGTGGATTCAACTGTTTGGCTTGGCATTATATTATTTGAATATATTTTCAATCAGAAATCACTTCAAAAAGCAGCTTCTACTGCACTCTTTTACACTTTTACATGCTTTATCTCTTAGGCCTCGTGGGGTCATAAGTACACTTTTACATGCTTTCACATAGCATCCATAACTTGGTTACCACTCTCTATAGTGCCACAGTATGGTACTGGAGCTTGGTGCCTTGTAATTACTTGACATAAATGCTTAAGTGGAAATCAACTTTTGCAGGTTGAGTAACACTCTCAAGTCAGGAGGTGGCTAACATTGTTCCAGGAAGTCTCAGATCGAGCATCATCCCGTGTACAAAAATGCTGGAGCAGTAAATATCATTATCCCTCATTCAAACTTAGCTTCGAATCAGACTTCTAAATTTCTTGCTTTCATTTGGAGCTTGAAGTATTGACTTGTTACAGAATGATTTTGGGGAAAGTGATGCAAATATACATATTTTTCTTGTAATACAATACATTATTTGCTGCTACCTTTATTTTTTGGTGTTCCCTCGAAAAGTCAAATCAGTATGTCTGTCAAGTACGGAGGGCTATTCTTTTTTTTTTTTTACCGAGGTGTCCGGGCCAGTTTATGTACACAGTTTATGTACACCTCGATTATTCCGCGTCCCATTGAACATCCTACAAGTTCAATGAATATTTAAAACACCACAATGATGATAGATGTATTATGGAGGGATATATCCAGAGAGACATGAGTGGAGAAGCTCTCTAGCCCTACTTCCATTAGAACTTGAACTGATGTTCAAAAAAAAAAAAAAAGAACGCTCCCAATCAACCACTGAGCCACGGTCGGAGGGCCATTCTTCTTTACTGTGATTCTTCATGTGCAAAACTCAGGGCCTTAGCTGTCTTTGAATAGAATGCTCCTAACAATTGAGCCTAGCCTTTTTCCCGAGAAGCTCGTGAGCTGTGAGTCGAGCTGTAAACCAATAAAAAAATCTAAAAACTTTCACAAAAAGATGAAACAAAAAATAAAATAAAAATAAATATTATTAGTTTAAAAAAATCATTTGACAACATTTCTAACAGTCCACAGTAATTTTGTGAAAACAACTAAGGTGTTTTTTCCCAGTGAATTCTATTGTTTACGATATTTGATTTTTCTTGTCTTTTTTAATAATAATGATAATTTAATATTGATAATTTTATTGAAATCTGTTAAACAAATAAATTTATATTAATTTAAAATTTCATATATTTGTATTAAAAATTTTAAAAAATCTTGAATGCTTAATTTTTTTTCATTGAAAAAAAAAAGATTTCGACTTCGATAAAGTGCGGGTAAATAACTATTATATATATATATATATATATATATTTCATATCTCGAAACACGAAGTAGATATAAATTGAATTGAACAAAGGGAAAGTACCTTTCCCTTACCGATTATTTTCCTCCCTAAAAATTCCCACTCTCGAACATGCCACATCATCACCTCCTGCACAGCTTCATATCTATCCAATAGCCTCCGAAAACATCCATTTGCAGCCCATAACTTCGGATAAGGAAGGGAGTGCCAGCTCATCCCGAAGTCCTTCTCTGCACATCCCTCTCGAACGCCAACTTGCCCATCCCATTATTCAAACCTCGCCCATCCCCCCCACTATTCCTCGGCCAGCAAAAAGCCGAGAACACTGCCCTTCTCTCGTGGGCTCTACCCTCTACCCAGAACTGACCCCTTCACCTACATATCAAAATCAAAGTCACGTGGCTAGAAAATGATTGCTTTTCATAGACTTTTCTACTTGCAACTTCCGTGGTTATTTTTTATTTTTTATTTTTATTTTTTTTAAAAAAATATGTGTTTTTAATGTATTGGTGTTGAAAAGTAAGAGATATATATAAAAAATTAGGTGATAAAAAACTAAAATTACTTTTATTATATAAAAATAAATATTCAACAACATGAGATCTTACTAGAAGTAACATAATTATTGTATCCAGAAAGCGCAGGCAAAAATATAGGAGTTTTTAATTGAAGTCGTTTTATTATCGGTAGTAATTATGATATATTATTATTAAAAATAATTAGTTGTAGTCTATTTGATTTTCAACTGGATTTCAAAACTTATTATATTTATTAGTAATTATTGAATAGAATTTTACTTATTAGTAATATGATTTCTTAGTTGGTCAAACTTAGATCTTTTTAATAATAGTTATTAACTTGGAAAGTTAATTAATAATTATGAAAATAAAATGAGTTATTTTGATGAGTAGAAAATTTGAGAATTTTTTCTTACATAGAAATCTGATGAAAAAATAAGTAAAAATGAGAATAAAAAACGGATGAAGTATTTATTTTCTTATATATATATATATATATATAAAAAAAAAAATCGAAATCCTTTAGATTTGGCTAAGCCTGTTCCACATGTCGATCTCCTATTTGCTAGTCCTTAGATATCCTGGATCACAACAGCAAACCACTACCACATAACCTCGAAGCACAAAACTAGGCTTCCTGCTTTTTGAACGAAAACACAACACATCAGAAGAGAAGCTTCAAGTCTTCAAACTCATCCTCTTTCATGGCTTCGAAGCTCTGTGATTCATGCAAGTCAGCAACGGCAACGTTGTTTTGTCGAGCTGATTCAGCCTTTCTCTGCATCAGCTGCGACTCCAAAATCCACGCGGCAAACAAGCTTGCCTCTCGCCACGCGCGTGTCCCGGTCTGCGAAGTCTGTGAACAAGCCCCGGCCCATTTCACTTGCAAGGCAGACGCAGCTGCTCTCTGTGTTACCTGTGACCGTGACATCCACTCGGCAAACCCTCTTGCTAGTCGTCACGAGCGTGTCCCTATTACTCCCTTTTTCGACTCATCCTCCACCGCGCACGGCGGTGGGACAGCCGTGAACCTGTTGGAGGATCGGTACTTTGATGAAGTAGATGGTGGTGGTGGTGGTGGTGGTGGTGGTGGTGGTGATGTTAGCAGGGAGGAGGCGGAGGCGGAGTCATGGCTGTTGCCGAACCCGGGTGGGGGGACTACTAAGGGGATGGATGGTATGGATCTGAACACTGGTCAGTTTGTGTTTGGTTCGGAAATGGATCCGTATCTGGATTTGGATCCGTATGTGGATCCAAAAGTGGAAGTGCATGAGCAGAACAGTTCAGGGACTGCAGATGGGGTGGTGCCCGTGCAAAGTAACAAATTAGGGTTTCAAGTTCCTGCTTTGGTCAATGATAATTGCAGTTTCGAGTTGGATTTCTCTGCCGGATCTAAATCTTTTGGCGGCGGCTATGGCTATAATAGCTCCCTGAGCCAGAGTGTAAGTTTTCTTAATTGAATGTTTTGTTTCTTAGAGAAAGTATAAGATAATGAATCTCTAGTCCTCACTTTATGAGTTTTCACTGCAGGTTTCTTCTTCATCTCTTGATGTTGGAGTTGTCCCAGATGGAAGTACCTTGACAGACATATCTAACTCTTACAGCAGTAGATCAGTGAGCAATGGAATTGAGTCAGCAAACCAGACAGTGCAACTGTCGGCAGTTGACCGTGAAGCAAGGGTGTTGAGGTACAGGGAGAAGAGGAAGAACAGGAAATTCGAGAAGACAATTCGATACGCGTCAAGAAAAGCCTACGCCGAAACAAGGCCACGAATCAAAGGAAGGTTTGCTAAACGTACAGATACCGAAGTCGAGGTAGATCGTAGTAGTCTTTATGGATTCGGTGTCGTTCCATCGTTCTAGATTCACCCTCTCTCCCTACCATTGTTGTCGAGTTGACAAAGCCAGAACTCGAATTCGTCGACTCCACTCCACTTGCTTTGCAAGAAAACTGGCGAGTTCCGGTGAGCTTCCAACTCATCGGTGACTACTCCCTCTGCTGTAACAATAATTCTAAGTCTTTTTTGTCTCTCCTTTTCTGTGGTGACCACTCCCTCCCTGTTGTAACAATAATTGTAAGTCTTTTTTGTCTCCTTTTCTGTAGGAGATTAATGTTGTAATCTTTGTTGCACACCAGTGCTGATGCTGTATATAAGTAGAATGGATTTCTATCATGTAAGAGTTTTGTTCTTGATAAGAATGAGCTTTCCTGTTTTCTGGCAATCCCATTGCTGATGAACTGAAAGATGAGAGTTGCTGTCGGCTCCTTCATGGAAGGTGGTCAGATCGAAATCAGTGATGCCATTGGTGGATTAAACTTCTTGCTTTAGATGGTGATTAAAAAAGTAATTTAAGAACAAGGGGGCAAGATCAGAATCACTGATCTTATGGGTGGGAGCGAGTTATTTTATTGATAAAAGCAATCAGATCATGGGGATGAAGAGATTTTGTTGCCTCATCTCTTGATTTCACAGATGGCAAATCAGGATTCATGATTCTGGACTGTCTTTATTATTAAACTCCATGGGAAGTGGATCTACAGCAAGGCTCAACTCATGGTTAACTCTGGTCAACTTTTTCGACACCTCGGGTTTAATAGTCAGGTTATCTGGTGGTGGTGTTTTTCACATGCAATTTCAAACTTTTTTAAAAATAAAAAAAAAACAAGTAATTATTACGCCATGCTATCTTTACCAACCCGGGTTAGGTCCAGGGATGAGTGAGTTCAGCTAGGCATGATGTATATTAATTAAGATTTTAAACTAGTTTATTTTTTTTTTATGGGATCATGGTATATATTAATTAATTACTTTAAAAATATATAATTGAGACAAAACGCACATGCACTACATACAAAACGAAGCATGATCGTGGTGGGTTAATAATAATAATAACAATAATAATAATAATTTTTCTAATGAAGAACTCATGAGAAGTGTTCAAATCTTGTTTGAAGGTCTAGCCAGAGCAATGCAAGCTCTTCTCTGTACCATAAAAGCCCATCAAATACCATTGACATAGCAAGAGCTCCCATTTCGTGAATTATATTGTTTTTTAAAGTGTTTTTTGTTTAGAAATGTATTAAAATTATATATTTTGTATTTTTTAAAAATTATTTTTGATATCAACACATTAAAATAATTTAAAAATAATATATTTTTTTAATTTAATATAGATAAGAGTGAAATCAAAGCAATGGTAGGTCCCATTACTGCCAATTTTCCTTCTAAAATGGTAACGGGGTGGGTAGATAGGGACCATGCCTTTGTAAATAACGAAGATCAAGAAAAAACATCACTGTACGATTCAATAAAGATGTTCAAAAGTAGATTCTTTTCCTTCAAGCTCTAGATCTCTGCTGAGTTTGCAAGAAAGCGCTATCTTCTGCTAGTTGTGAAAAATGGTACATTATTAGAAATAAAAAGTTTTTTTTTGTCAATTATTGGTTGATAATGCTCGCGTGGCCTCCTTTTTTTTATTATCAAATTAAATTAACAATACATGTAAATATAATAATAATAATAATAATAATAATAAAAAGGAGGCCACGCGAGCACGTTGTTTGCTCCTGATTGGGCTGGGAGCGAGGACTACCTACCCCTTTGCTCTTATTTATTTATTTTTATTTATCAAGTGTTTTTCACATGCCTTGTTAAAGAATACTTTGATCAGAAAGGAATATTCGCCAACTAATAGCTAAAAATATATTCAAATTATTGAAGCCTTGGGAAGCAAGCATAGCTCTAGTCGTTTTGTGACTAAACGAACTCATGTGCTTTTACACTTACTTTGTATAATTAATTATTAAGCCCTTGGCGACCAAGGCAAAGAATTCATAGAAAAAATGACCTCAAACTATCTTGCGATTTAATAATGTGTTAGCACTGTCCTCTCAACAATTTCATGCCTATAAATTAAACTTGCTCCTCTTGGCTCCTCACCATTGCATAGCAGCAGAGCTCTCTCTCTCTCTCTCTCTCTCTCTCTCTCTCTCTCTCTGTGTGTGTTTCTTCAATTGCTGTGAGATATCATATAATAAAAAAAGAGGAGGAGGAGGAGGAGGACGATGATGATAACATACATGTTCGCTCGCCGGACGTAATGGCAAAACTTTGCCTTGCCGAGCCCACTTTACAGCTGTTCTGAGTCCTCTCTCTATCTCATAAAACTAAGCAGCATAAAGCATATATTTTATTTTATTTTATTTTTCTTGCCATGAAGCATTGAGTTCACGTCATCCTTGACCAATTACATTCATGTTATTTTTCGTTTTCCAACATGGTGGAAGTTGGTGGCCTAAATACAGGTTCATACAACAGTGGTGGTGTCGTCGGCAGCTTATTTGAAACCATTTCTACGCTGCTATTACTGCTTGATATATTTTTTTTTAAATAAAAAATATTTTTTAAAAAATAGAGGACTTTTGGAAAATTTATCTGATCAATCATGTAATCAAATGGCGTTCCCCTTGTAGGAAAGCACAAATAACGTTTCGAATATATATATATATATATATATATTAAAACAATCTACACAGAAAAATATAAATAATTTAAAAGTTACGAAAAATTAGAAGCACGATCTAACTGCAATTTCGAATACTTTAAAGTAGCCAAACAATTTATTACTTAATCATGAGGAAATTACACTCTTGTTTTTATATCTTTTTTTAGTGTCATTATCCATGTATAATTCATACATATGTTTGTAGAGTTTATTTATGTTGCTTAAAGCTTTCCAGACACTAATATTGGATAAATAGTCTTAAAATAATTTGGTTTTTACTCGAATCTTAAAGTTTTCCAAAGAGCTGGAGAGGAAAATGAAGCTCTGTAACAAGTTCTAAGCTAGCAAGTCCAGAACAATCTGCAGGTTTTAAGACGGCGGCCGAGAAAGAGCAAGAGGCTTCAGACGGGCGGCGGAGCAAAACCGAAACAGAGAAGCAATTAGCAAGAGAACGAAAACGAGTGTCAAACCACATCTACAACAGACGGATGATAGTGATAAAACATAAGACTTCAGACTCTTTACAGATTCACAAGTGCACAGTTCTAGCTACCTCAAGACACAATTACGTAAAGCTAAACGACTCTATTCGAGAAGCTGAAGCATGTAATACACATAGGTAGCTAGCCAATTGACTTCTATCATCTATCTATCCTCACAAATAATTAGATGCTATTATCATGTTTCCCTGATTATCTTTGCACCACATGATTTAATGTTGGCCATATTTATCCTTTGGTCAGAATAAAAACCTGGCATAGCCACCAGTTCAGTGTGCTCACACAGAGCCACCGTGAGATGTAGCGCCTTGATTGCCCAAGAAATGAACGACAACACAGGTGATGTTATCAGCGCTACCTCTCTGGTATGCCTCCTGCAACAACCTCTTGGCTGCCTGCTCTGGGTCCGTGATTGGCTTGATCATTTCAACAGCTTCCTGAGGAGAAAGGAAGAAGCATCAGATGATGAAGGTAGCAGCAAAACACCACCCTTTGTTTTTATTTTCATAAGCAAAATACTTTATTAAATTCCAATAAAGTAAGGACAATTTCCACCTGAACATTTGCAGGAAACCAGTCCACTCCATAATATAATAGCATAAAGGAAACAAAAAGAGATCGTGCCAAACCTCGTTTGTGACAACATCCCATAATCCATCGCTTGCAAGGATGAGAAACTCAAGGGACCTGTCAACCTTTTCCTCCTACAGTTTCCACGAGAATGTAAGTGGCTAAAACATGCTCAAAAGTGAGATGCAGAGGAGAAAAGCAATACAAGGTTCAAGAACTCTAAAATGCAACGACATTTTCGCAATATTCAAGCATTTGCGGATGAATGACTATCTCCAAAAAACACCCCTGTAAACTTCCAGGTGCTAGCATATATGTGCTCATGAGTAATGAGATTCAAAAATTTGAAAGAGTTATCATTTTAAGACATCTTAATTTGAATACTGCCAACCATCCTTCCTACATCCCTTGCTCATTGAGTGGATTAAGTATAAGACCTGGATTTCTGGATCAGCAACAACATACTGCTTCAAAAGCCTATCACCAAATGCACGAGAGACAGCTAGGACACCACCGACTCTCCAAGTACCTATCATAATGTTTTCAGTAATCATAAGAATTTAATGCCAAAACCTTTCAGTTAGAATATAAAACAAAAGGTTGGGTGAAGTCCTTACCTGCCCACATGACAAATCCTCCAGCATCTTCAATCCGCTGTCTTTCATCAGTCTGGTCTGGCTTGTGATCTCGGGAAACAGCAATTGCTGAAGAAAATGGCAAGATAATAATTATGAACAACCAAACAGTCACCACCCCAGTAATAAAAAAATAATCTATAATACTCCATCCCAGAGCATCTGGTTTTCTTCCTATCTGTATTGCACCATTGTCATTGTTCTGCCATAATAGGCCAATACTGCATTTTCTTAAACTTTATAAATTACATCTTACCATAGCATACACTTTTCTTCCATCAATAATCAAACACAAGATATAGAACTTTACAATGGGCAAATCTTTTGCACTGATGGTTATCTCTTAAATAAAAACACCTGGGACTATAGCTAAAGCTCACAGATTGAGCCCTCCAAATTTCATAGAATGATTTTGTAAGCATCTTAAAGGTTCACATTGATTTGTATTAAGGCTTCCCAATAACAAGTGAAGTGATACCTACTCATAAAACCATGATTCTATTTCAGCCACCATTTCTGCTTCTGCATTATTCTTTCTAAGTCTTGCAACAGCAATGTAGCCTTATGGTATGTCGTTTCTTTAGACAGTCTCTGATGATAATGAATTGGATCTTTTGTTTGGAATTCTTGGCAAAAGCCAACTTAACAAAAGAAACAAAAGCAAACTAGTGGTAGCGATTTCATAAAATGCATCACATGTTGAAAAAATGAAAAGGATCCTAGAAATTGCAGGTGGCTCTTGGCAAAATGAATTGAGTCTCACCGTTACCACCCCGGCAAATGACAGCTCTGGAATCTCCAACATTAGCGACAAGCAAACGATCACCAACAAGAATAGCTGTAGAAGCAGTTGATCCAGCATCCCTGTTCTGATTATTTTCTGATTTCAAAAGTTCAGTGTCTGTGTGATTGTAAGCATCAACTGCCAAAAGAGAGGGAGGAAATTGAAAATTAAACATCAGTTCTTTGAGTGAGTATTATAAACTATATATATATATATATATAAAGGGAACAACATTGACACTAAGGAAATGATATACCTATAGCTGATTTGGTGTCAGAAATAAATTTTGGATGTTTGATCAGATTGCTAAAAAGGTTATGTTTCACATATTCAGCAGCACGTGCACCTCCATGACCTGAAAAACCATACCAGAAAAGTTTGCTTCATTATCTCTCATATTACAATTCAACTAGCTAGCAAAAATACAAAAAAGAAGAAGGTGGGGATACAGCATGACAGTGAAAGCATGATGGCTCATTTTTACTAGATACTACTTTAGTAGAGAATACAACATGTCAGTGAAATAAAATAATGCACTATCTAGCATGTAAAAGAGAGAATGGACCCAAGAATTTGCAAAATGTACTTATGGAAGCATCAGACAACATGGCTACTAAATGTCACATGCCAACAATTACCGAGATTACAAGCAAGTAGGATGCTATGGTTACTAATCAAACTAACATTGCTACATCATGCATTTAGTGGAAAGTTCCACTCATCATATCTCTATTGCATACAGAATCCTGAAAAAGTAATCTTACTATGTATATGTCTAGATGAAGAAACACTGAGCATGAGAGAAATACCATCAAAAACTCCAAAAAGACCAACTATCTCTCCATCAACACCATCAATTCTTGTCTCATAAAAATCTTCCATGGAAGATCTCTTCCCTGGAGAGCTTGCATATCCATAACTGAATTTTCCATTCTGACTGTTGCAGAAAACAGTTCAAATCAGTGCAAGACAAATCTTGTGAACTTAGAAGATCATCAGGGCAGAGGAAGGGGAGAAGTAATCTTTGAGATGAAAAAATGAGATCCTTAGAATTATGTAGCATCACAAATGACTTACATGAATGCTACTTCTAGGTTAATGTTAAAAAAAAACATTGGAGGGTAACAAGAAATGCTGGTTACAGAAATTCAATAATAGTCGAGTTAAAAGTTATATTTGCTACATTTCAAAATTTTAAAGCATCTTGTTTATATCCATTCATAGTATTAAATCACATGTCTGAGACAAAGTAGTCAAAACCACATGAAGCGATGCTTAATTAGAAAAGTTTCAGAAAACATGTCTTGTGGGATTCAATAAGTTAAGGGCAGGAGTGAGTGAGAACAACTCATTCCACCACACACTGGCATATCAAACATGACAAATCTAATAGAGTCAGGTCCATCGAAGAGGGAATCAAGACTTTCTAGCATGCTTCTTTCAAGGTAAGTTACATATCGAACATGAAAAAACTGAGCTTTAAGCTGTATTTCTCTCATTGTGCACGTTACTGATGCATTGAAAACAACATGCAAAAAAAAAACACAGAGAACAATCAAGCAGCTGTAAAGTCAACAAAAGAACCAGAAATCAACAGAACATATGATACACCTTTCCAAATTGGCAGGGCTTTGTATATGCATTAATTTCAAGACTATCTTAACCCAAATTACATGTTCAAACTGGAAAAAAAAAAATAAAGTTTCACAACTGGACATTTTCATGTATAAGCATCTCATAGCCAGAACTCATAAGATAATTGTCAAGCTACAATCAAATATAAATCAACAAAAAAAAAGAAGAAGAAGTAATAAATCATGTCACAAACAACAGCATGCTGCCAAATACACATAACTCATTAATGATTGCACCCAACCTAAACCAAACCATTAGCATTACGGATTTAACAAAGACAAGGAAGATATAATTAAGAAAAACCTGAGACCGCCACCGCTTACTGGTGCATCATCAGCATAAACTTGGCTTGAAGATGATAAAACTGAATTCAAATACCCCATTCCTTCAACAAAATTACTACACACTTCTTTCCTTAATCACAATTACACGACCAACACCAACAACGCCTAAATTAATGATCTTCCTGTATAATACACTTTGTTATAAATTATCTCTCTAATCTTTACATTTACTCAAATCATTTCTAATTCAGGAACTTAACCTGCAAAACAATCCAAATACAAAAAAAAATAAAAAAAAATTAGGGAGCTTAAGACTCAAGAAAAGTCAAACCTAAATTACATTTATTAACCTAATCTCATAAATTAACACACAAATTCAAAAAATATATTTTTTTTTAAAAAAATCATCTATTCAATAATAATTAAGTTGATTAATTGATAAATCAAAAGTACATAAAATCAAAAAAAAACGAGGACTCAAAATCCTCAGGAATTCCACGTTCAAAAATAGAAACAATTCAGTAAAAATTACATTAACTCTCCAAAAAAACTACTCAAATTCGTTCCAATTTTACACGATCAAAAATAGAAACAAAAATAAATAAATCGAGAGAGATAATAACCTTAGAGAGAAGAGAAACCAAACGCCATGAAACTTAAACGCTTAAGGCGTTAAAGCACAAAACAACAACACAGACGCAGAGAGGGGAGGGGGGGCAGGATTCAGATTTTAGAGAGAGGAGGGGAATGGGAGAGAAGGAAATGGATCGATTATTTTTTTTTAAGAAACATAGATAGCGAAAAAAACAGGAAGGGGTGGTTATGGTTTGTGTTGCAGCACATGCTAAGAATAAGGGATTCGTACGCGTAGCCGTTGCGTGAGGAGAAGGGAGACTAAGTCAAGGCCAAATTTGCCACTTTATCATTGACTTACACGTGCCGTCCATGATGTGAAGGTGCAAGTTTTTCTATCTTGTGCCATGACGCACCTGATTTTTGTTTTTTCCAGTGTGTGCCTGATTGGATAATAAAGTCTTCTTATCCTTTAATTAGCTGTGGTTATTACAATTACTTTCTTAGAGTAGATATATCTCACATGTCGCTTAATGATAAGTTGACTCTCTCTGTTTTTTTTTTGTTTTTTTTTTTTGATGTAAGATATTACTCCGATGTGAGACCGGGATTTTTTTAAACATGGTTTAAATTAGCTATTTGTATTTCTGTTTTGTTGCAGATTATATATATTATTTTTTTAAATAAATAAATAGCTGTTTCGAGGTTTTTATATAAAAAAAATCTAAATATAAATAAAAAAAAATTATGCAAGTATTTGATTATAATTTGATAACTATATGTGTAAATAAACAAAATCAATTATTAATATTAATTAAAAATAAAAGTGGAAAAAAACAAGAAATAGATATAGATTACAGTATCTAATAGTGTGAAATGGGATATTTATCTAATTATATTTACTGAGTTTATTTAATAAAACTGTTTTTTATTGAATCAAATGATAATAGAAATAGAAACACACGTGAAACTAATTGAATAAAAAACATATTATAAATATTATCTAAAAATAAATATTTTTTATTCTTAAAATAAAGTTTATCTATATAAAACTAAAAAACAATTGTGGATGAATCACAATAATATCTTCAAAATTAAATAAAAAAAAGTTTATTAAAAAAAGGCCAATAATTCTTAAACCAGCCAAGCAAATTGATGTAAGAAACAAGTTTATTAAAAAAAAAGGCCAATAATTCTTAAACCAGCCTAGCAAATTGATGTAAGAAACCTTGAATTCAAAACTTGGCATGGAATGGATTTTTAATCTAATTAACAAAGTATTAACTTAGTAGATCTTGATAAAACCTATTCTAAATTCATTCAGGTCGATACAATAAAAATAAAATATTTTTTTATAAGAAAATATTTAACATATGACCCAAATTTGCATGATGAATAGTCAATCTTATCTAATTATCTAATTCTAATTGCAAAGGACAATCAAAAGCAAAAAACCACTCGAGAAAAATAGATTCGACCGTGGTAGCCCAAACTTATGTATTCAATCATAGTTGATATGTAATTGGTGCTAGGATGGGACAAAGTTGGAACCCTAATATCTTTCTAGACCTACACGTGCTAGGCATGCTACCCAACACACTCTTGGGTTCGAGTGCGCCCTTGAGCCCAACTTACTCGAGTTTGGGTGTGCACCCTAATCTAAAATAATCAGGTCTAGACAATGTGTGTAGATCCATTTTTTTTTATCTTTAATGGGCTCAAGTAAGGTGCATGTACTCAACATTTTTTTTGAAAAACTTTCGGGATCTCACACAGTTCTCTTAGTATTTTATATTACTTCAATGCATGTTAATTTGAGTAAAATATAGCTCAAGATATCAAAAATAAGAAATTACATTTTAACCTCTCCTCTCCATAAAAAAAAACAAGACTCTTCGAGTTATAAATATATTATGAATCTTTTTAATCTAAAGCTTTATAATGTCTTCATTCTTGATACTTTCAACATAAATATTTTCAAAGTATATCTTTTAAATATCATTGCATTTTCTTTCCATAGAATTATTTTACTATTGAAAAGTCTCAACATCCATCAAATGAGACATTTTGCATTTACTAGTCCACTAATCACATTAACTTATTAACCATTACATACTACCATTATTATCAATCACCTTGACTTACCGGTCATTATTTGCTACTATCATAACTACCAACCACCTTTGACTTATCGAGCATCACTTGCTACTATCAACCACATGAGCTTTCCATGTCAAGTCATCAAACACTTAGATTAAATCGAACAAATCAAATTACTTAAACTAAAAGATTAACCAATTATCTAATTCATCATCCTTATTCTTAAACATGTTAATGTTGGTACTCATGGTTATTTATCTCTTGACTTGATTAATAATTTGGGATCTCTTAATAATACATAGGCAAAATACGACACCGTAATATCATTTTCGAATGAGCTTATAGCGTTGAGACCACCCTCAAAACCTAGCCCTTTTTAATAATTAAACACCAAGCATATACGTCCACTTGTCTACAAAAAATTGAGAGTGGTTAACAAACGTGTCGAACCTTGCCAAAAGGCTATAGAAATAGCTTATTCTAATCTAATAAGGTTATTATTAGGCAAAAATAAGGGCCTAAACGTTCTTTGAAAGTTTCGTTTCTGATCAAAACCAAGGCTCTGAATTCCGTTTCTATTGTAGTTTTGTTTTCGATTGGAATACAGTATATTAAAGCTTTATTTCAGTGTTATACTATATATATATCATTAACTATATTAATTAAAAAAAATTTAATTCAAATCCAAAAATAAAATTATTTAGAATTGTACAATTTAATAATAAAAAACACTATAAAATAATTTTTTTGAATAAAATTATGAACATTTATAATATTACAAAGAATATCATTATCAATCTCGCAAGGTCATTACATTCTTTGTTTGTTCTGAAATTTTAACATAATATATATAGATATTTCAAGAGACTCGTAAAATTTCATCTCAATCTAACATTCAGATTAAAGAGATATGATTGATATTATAAAATTATTTATTATTTAAAAAAAATATTATTTGACCGAAACAGAACAAAACTGGAACATTTTGGTCAGAAAATCCAAAATAGACTGCAATTTAAAGCCGAGATAAAAAATATATCGTCATGTTTTTTTAACTGGTACGAAACGTTTCAGCCGAAACAGAACGGAACTGACATCCCTATTAAAAACCACTCTCTTCCCACCCTTGTTGATTGAAAGAGAAGAAAATATTTGAAAAAATTTGCCATGTGGAAACTCCATTTCCTTTGTCAACACCGACCTCACCGACAGCAGCAAGCATGGAATAACAGAAATCTCAATGTCTGTTCACCATCAAAAACTACTGCGGGAGCGGGTTCGTTCTTACACTGCATGCCAAGAAATTGCATGTCTTGTCAATTTGAGAAACATGAGAGACTAAGGATCATTAAAGGATCAGATATTATAGTTCATCGGCCGAGTGGTTTCTCACCAACTTGTGGAGAAGTCTAGACATACAAATCCAGTAAGTTTCAGGAAGTCTATGGCTGAAGTGCATGATTAATCCTGAAATGATGTCACAGGAAAATCTATGAACCTCAGGCATCAATGCCATGCGTAAAAGCATTGCGGTCCACAACTCTGGGGCCAGCTTTACTGCTTGACGTAGATAGTGAAAACCCTTGACAACTCTCGTGTGTGTGGCATTTACCTGCAAAGTTTGAGGTTAGAAAGCAAATAATAAAACCTAACAGCAACCTCCAAACATTACACCACAGAATCTTCCTAGGCAATATTCTTTGTTTCTGTCGCATGACTGTGTTTGTATTAATAACCAATGAATAGAACTCTAAATTGAACTTTTTATAATTAATTGTGGTTTATTTGTAACAGAGTTGCAACCTGCATTCGGGAATTTATTCTATGGTCTAGGTCTACAGCTCGAGGAATTCTCTAAGCTATCAAAGGCCAGATTGTAAGACAAGCAATTAAGTGAATTTTGACAAACCTCAGAGTCCGATGACTCTCTTGCTTCAGGTTTCTCATTTAACATGCCAGCAACTTCATCCTGTAGAAAAACATCTGCTGCTTTAATCATATCACGGAGAAGAAAAACACGCACCCTGCTGCCTTTCTCAGATAGAATGAATAGCAAAAGATCTTCTGTGGCATTAACAACAGAACGCATGTCAAATGATTTCCATCCCAGCGGATCTGAAGAAATTCCTTCGGAATCAGGAGACTCTTCAGTTGAGTCTGAAGCTTGTTCAGATATTGCTTCCCCCTGGAAAAAAAAACAGACAGAAATGACTTCAGGAGATTACTCAGAGCAGAGGTACATTAATTTGATCGACCAAATTAAATTTCATGTATAATCAGTCTTCAAAAAACATTGTTAAAACAAAAGAAAAATTATAGAGGGACAGGAATATCTTTCACAATTAAATAGACAATACAAGCATTATGGCATTAGAAGTCTGATGAATTGTGAGTTCTTTTTCTCACAAAAAAAGAAGAGAAAGAAAAGGAAGATGGTGAAGAAGAAGAAGAAAAGCAAAAGGAGAAATAACCTACCAGGCGCTCTAGCCGATTCCATCTTACAGATCCATCATTGCAGATGAGAAGTTCTCTCAAAATTCTTCTCATGTCAGGATTTGGGTCTGCCAAAAGCCTCCCTATTACAAAGGGATATGCTTTTTCAACAACTTTGAAATTAGAGTCCAGAGCTTTTGCTGTGCCTTCAAGTGATCCAAGTGCTCTTATCACCAGTGCATAGTCTGGGGGAAGTGAGAAGTTGAATTCATACATAACATTGTATAGTTGGTTCATTATGGCCTGAAACCAAGGGAAAAGGTCAGCATGAGCTTTGCAGAAGAAGAGAAAGAGAGAATAGAGGCATACCAGATTCCTAAGAATCCAATTAGCCATGAGGCTCGCTATTCAGTGCCTCAACAACATACAAATTTACATAAATTCTTTCCTTTTTTTTTCTTTTTTTTTGTGTACACATGGGGACATGGACTACAGGTGCAAACCTCAAAATCTTGAGATTGTCTTGTCCCATCACCGAAGGATGCTTGCAGTGCATCTGAAACTGATTGTACGTCAACCCCTTCAGGAATAAATCCCAAAGAAAGAAAGTCATTTGCCAAACCCAGAGAGTCACGATTAACAAAGTGCACAAGCTGAAAGAAATGTGAATGCATCAACAAATGCAAAATCTCAATTCTAAAGAAAATTGCATGGAAGTATTCAGCAGCAGAAGCGACAACATAATTTATCAAAGACAAGTCAATTTGCACACAATCATTCACCAAAAGCACATGCACTCTCAAGCCACGGCAGTTTCAACATTACATGAAGTAGCTTGTGGTAGTTTAGGTAACAAAAATGAAACCATGAAATGCCAATGAGTTAAATTGGCAAGTCATGTTAAAATTTGGCTGTGATAAGGAATGAAACTGGCATTTGAATTCATCAGAAACTGTCCAGAGTGAAAAATATTTATACAACCAATATGCTATCTACAAGAAACTTTTAATAAGTTTTTGATTAGTAAAAGGTCTACATTCACAACAGAAGGCTAGAGTTGGCATACAAGCATATTGCTAATAGAAGTCATTACCACTTGAATAAGTCCCACACGGTAATGGCGAGGAATATCCCCCATCATTCCAAAGTCAAAATATGCAAGAGAGCCGCTGTCAGTAGCAACAAGGTTCCCTGGATGAGGATCAGCATGGAAAAAGCCCTCCTCAAGCAACTGCCTCAAAGAGCAGTATAATCCCTATAAAACCAATAAAAAGATTAATAGTTTCATATACTAATCCATGATATGAAAGGCATGAGTATTTAGATAACACAGCAGACAAGGAACAAAGGATGATCATTATGACCTGTTGAGGTAAATAATTAGGACTTCCCTATAGCAACATACCAGGTCAATCAGTTTCCTTCTGTTCAAACAAGCCTTCTCCAGGGAAGCTTGATCAGTTAGTTTGATTCCATCTATCCATTCCATTGTAAGAACAGCCTTGCGAGTGAATTCCCAATATATTTTAGGAACTTTAATGCAATTTTCTTTCTCATTTTTCACAGTACTGCCGATTGTTGCATTTTGATGACTTTTTGGATCATTACCTGATGAAAACAAACAGAATTCATTAATCTGAATTTGCATGCTTGAGAAGGTTATCAGATCACCAGATGAAAATCATGGGATACATATAGTAAAAGCCAACACACAGCAAAACTCACTGGCAAGGAAAAAAAAGGAAATTAACCTCATACACCATCATTGACTAATCATTTCTCATAATTCAACTTATAGGCAGCTCAAGATTACAAATGCAACTTCCTCAGATGCTACATTTGACTATCATGATTCAAATTTAACTTGCAAATATAAACATGGGAATGCTTTATGGGTTTATTGCTCAATAGTTAATTACACTTTGTAATGAAGAAGATACCTCACCAGTGGATCGATCCAAATGTGTTATACAAGGGTTAAAAACTTTGGAATTCAAACAGGAAACTGAAAGTCATATTGGACATACTAATGGCCTTTGTCAACTTAATCATCTACACATAGGTAAAAAGGGTGAAATAAAAACACGTAGGTCATCACCATATAGAGAAGCGAAGCGTTCAGCATTTTTTCCCTCCCGGATGTAATCAATTTCATCGAACATGTGCCTGACCTGTTCATTCAAGATAGACCTGAGGATGTCCATAAGCATGTACAGCCTCATTAAAAAGAATGTGAAGATGCGATGCATGAAAACAAAAACTGAGAGGAATATATAGCATGAATAAAATTCTAAGCAATTCATGTCCATATGTGTTCCTGTTTGTGTGAACATGAGCAGCCAATCCTTAACTTTCCTTTTTGTCTGTTCAGTGACAAGTAAGCTCCGACTTGTTATGATTTCCTATTGTCATAAAACTTTAAAAAGAAAACCTGGTATTCTAGGTCTGAGATGTAATTTACCCAATTATTATCTAAATATTATGGAACTACGAAGGTGGAGACTAAGGAAATTTTGTATCAATAGTACATCTCCCAGCACCTGGCCTCACGTAGGCCATTAGCTAAATCTATTCAAAGACACACTGAACAGACCTTAGTATTGAAACTTGAATTCTTTGTTAGCATATCATAAGAGTTCTCAAAACGTTTTTCCTAGACATGCTCTAAATTCCATGCACCAAGCTGCCCAGCCTGATTTTTCATTGAATTCAAGTGCGACGGCATTTTTTGGGGTTCATTGGGAGGCCTATTGGGCTACAAACTGCACAGTAGGGATAGCTTGCCCTCTCATCCCTCTCCCTCAAATCCTAGTGTACTTGGTGGGAGCCAGATTGATGCTGGGTCACCTTAAACCATTTCAAGAGACAGACTTAACCAGTTAGGCAAGCTAACATTGGGTCAGGCACAGCGAGTGCTTTCACAATAGCTAATAAAATATGAGACCTTATAAACTGGCAAATGGAAATTGATATCTTTTTTCATGGTCCAGAAAGTTTGGTCCAGCAAGATGAATTTAATCTACTCCATTTTATTTTTTTTTTTTTATAGAATTCATTAGTAAAATATGCATGTGGAACTTCTATTAACTTTCTCGCATATCTTATCTACAAAATGATCATTGACAGCATGACCAGAAAAATAAAAAACTAGATTTATAGAGAGCTCACCATCTCATTCACTGCTACTAATAGATCCTTCCGTGCCTTTGCAAAACGCTTTAATTGGCCGCCAACCATGCGGAATAACAGGGCATCAAGGGTCAATAAAAGATGCATACCAGGTCTCTGCACTTTAACAGCTACAAGTTCACCAGAATGTAGATGAGCTGCAATACTTCAAGCAAGTGGAAAGATTTAGTTTTGTTTCTTAAAACTCAAAACAAAAAGATCCTCTCCTAAACACCAAGATAATCCTCATAATTATAAAGGTAAGTTGATATTTTATACAATTAAAATAAGGGCATGTAATCTTCTCACTCAACAGAAGAGATCATCTAACCTTTATACACCTGTCCCAAAGACGCTGCAGCAATAGGTTTTGGACTGATGTGAGCAAATATTTGTGTAATAGGGTGACCCAACTGGGATTCAATTGATTTAATTGCAACATGAGTTGAAAATGGTGGAATTTGATCCTAGCAAGAAGAGAAGGACTAGAACTGTAAGACCAGGAAAATAAGTAAGAAATTACAAAATCTCCATCAGTAAAGTCTAAGTCATGAAATCAGATCATACAACCCACAAATGAAATTGCTTGTGGAAGAAGGAAGACATACCTGTAGCTTAGCAAGCTCTTGACAATACACAGCCGGCAATATATCTGGTCTAGTGCTCAGAGCCTGTCCCAAGCTGTAAATTCAAATGGATTGAATAAGATAGCAATTATATGCCGTCGCAAGAAAGCAATTCTATCCCATTACAGAAATTATAAGCTGTTTAATTCTTCAATCCTAATAACTATCAATCCAAAACTGCAGAAACTATTATGCTGCAGCAATTATTATTATGATTTACACCTCATCATTCAATGCTAGAAAGTTTCACATCCACATCAGAAAGAAAGACTGCCAAATTCTGACACCTAGACATTCAAGTAACTTGCCAACTATTCCAATTAAGCAACAGCTCATTAATTTTTCCATCACTGCCTAGAATGGAAAACGAACTGATGACATTTCCAGTAACATTTAGCATGATAACTTCACAAGGCAACATAAGATGCGGAACTAAAAAGAATTAGAAACAATTTCACGAGAATGGAACTTTCCTTGACGTAAAAAGGTCCCAAGCGGATCAAAGTTTCACGAAACTGCACAAAAATCATAACCCAATTGCAATAAATCTCCTCCATTTCACATAATCATAATTGAAAAAAAATTAAACTAATCAAACAAACAGGTGACGTAATTTATTACATGTCAAGCATAAAAGAAAGACAAACAACAAAATTAATATACCTTAACAGCACGTTTTTTGATGTCGTGTACGAACAACTGCCAGGCTGTAAGTTTCAAAACATGAAAGGAAATGATAGTTGCTCTATATAAAGCTAAAAAGGGACCGAATCTATAAATTATTGAATCTTTTTTAGAGCTATAACTAAGAGCTTGTCTAAATTCACTTTCCAGTGATTCTTTCCTCAGCTTCGCGTACTCCGCCGACGGCCTTCCACCGTGTACACTCGTATACGCCATGGAAAACCTGCAAAACAAATAAAGAAAAAAAACTAGAGAAATAATGGAAACCTCTGAAATTCTAAGAATAATGTTAAATTTCTTTTCAAATCAAAATTCACTTACGATTTTTGATGCGGAAATTGATTGCGGTGAGAAGTGAAATTTCGGGTGATTGTGGAGGCGGTGCCATTGGGGAGAAGAGAGAGCTGACGGTGACGCTTGAGATAGACAAAAGCATTCCTCATTGAGTGAAATGGGATCTCATCAAGATTGATCAGAAGAGACTATCAGAAGGGTCGTTTGCACAGTATGTGTTTGCCAAAATGCTTACAAGCGGTGAGGTGGTCTTGTTGGTTTCGCGTGTGATGTCAGGGGGAAAGAGCGATCGCGGTGGTTTTTCGGGCATTCAGGAGCTGACACGTTTGAGCTCTTTGTTAACTGTAGGGAACAGTTAGACCACACTAAAGTTGTGGATATATATGAATTAGTTATTTTCGGAAATATAGTTGTTATTGTGTTTAAAATTAAAAGTAATATTTATTTAAAAATATATTATAATAATATAAAAAATAGCATTGATATATAAAAATAATTTAAAAATATCAAAAATTATTTATTAAAATAAAATAAAATAAACATTATTTAAAAAAAATTTTTTTTTGAAAACGTGGTGTCAAAAAAAGTCTTAATACAATTACACGTTTGGGCCTTTTGATTTTCACGCTTTTTTTAAGATAAATAACTCATTTACCTTTAAAAAACAAAGATATAAACTCTTTTTTTCAAGGACTTTTTAGTTTTTTTTTGTTGTTCCTCTATTTTCTTAAATCAATTTTGAGAGTTATAATTTTGTTTTTTTTAATATAACGCATTGATTTTTATCTTATAATTTATAAAATATTTAAATATTTTTATATAAATATTTAAACGTCAGATTTTATTTCATGATTTTATAATCAATGGATGAAGATGTAATTCATTTTTAACCAAATTTTATTTTATTTTAAATTGATTTTAAATAATAAGAAAATCTAGTCCAGGTTATGTGGGCCTTTCTCCTTTCTTAGGCCCAGACTATACCCCTTTTAATAACAACTGGGCTATTTTGCAAAACCAATAGAGGCCCAACCCAATCTCTCCATCAGAAAAAACAGAAATCCCGTCCCCACCCTCATAGCTCTCTTCTTCAAGCTTCCTCGATCAACCCCTTCAAAACCCCTGCTGCCGCCATCAAGATCTTCTTTTTTCTTCTTCAAACGCTCACTCTCCTTTAACAAATGGCGAAAGATACAATGCCACGTCCATGGTTTCTCGATTTAGTACCTCTCATCGTTGTTCTCCTCGCCGTAGCCCATGTTCTTGCTCTGGTAATAACCTAACTCTCTCTCTGTCACTTGAATTTCCATTTTTTCTAGAAAATTTCTTGATCTTTGAGTATTTTTAATGGGGCGTGCTTTTTTTTATTGTTAGGCTTATTGGATTTACAGATTAGCCACTGAGAAACAGCCCCAAAGAAATAAGAGGCAATGAGAAGATTTAAAAACAAGGTTAGTAACTTGCTACTAATTCTGAGATTGGAGATCAGTTTACTTAGGGCTACTTATTTTGTTCATTTCTAGGTTTTAGAATCCGTAAAGACTAATTTTTTAGGTGATGGTTACTTGTTTAGGCCTAATTTCCTTTACTTTGTGCCTTGGAATATAAAAATTGATTCCGGTATCGTTATTTTTTTGCTCCTTGTTTGTTGTCTACTGGGTTTTGGATTAGCAATTTGGAAATGATGTGCTGCTGTGTGAAAGTGAAAATGTGTTTGTTGGCCCGGGTCGATGTGTGATGTTGATTTGTGTGGAGAAGCTGGATTTGTTTTTTGGCAGTCCGAATTTACAAGTGAAAACACATTTTTGTGCTTGTTTTATGGTGATGAATAACAAAAAATACATCCATTGTGTGTTTAATGGTATAAACTTTCAATTTGCAGAAAATGTAGGTGTTGATTCTTGTTTATGACATGTATTTTGAATATATGTTAGTTGATGTATAAAGGTATGTGGTTTTTTAAATTGGTGCTTTTGGAAATGAATTTTTATGCTTTTCTTTTTCTACTTGCTGTAGATTTTTTTTAATTTTTTTTTCAATGGATGTTGATATTAGGAACCAACAATTATTTTTCCTCTTAAAGAGATGCCACAATGAAATGATGTTTGCAAATAATGGTAAAATAGTATACTCTTATTTAAAGTAGTGATGAGTTGTTTCAATTCACAATTGAATGCAAGCCAAATTGGTAGGATGTAACCACTTTTTATCAGGCAATTCACTGTGGGTATGTTGGAACTCATATGTATTTTCTAGAAGAATACACAACTACTAGGTGCTTATGTTGGTTTTCAATTGGAATGTCAGCCATAAGGCATATGGATGTGTCAAATCTACCTCCAAATGTAAGTCTGATGGTGTATATCAATGGATGCAGAGTCAGTTGTGTTTGGCAAAATTGATGTTTCCAAATGTAAAAAGTTTTTGTGATAATATTATACGTTTGAGTATCATATATGGGTAGACAAGAGTGGAATGTGATTAATTTACCCATACATGGGACTCACTGACTTGCAAACTTCCATCATAGGCAGAATATGCTTGTTTGGTTTGATTTACTTATGTACTTTGGAGGCTGGAGAGCGCTTGTCAAAAGGGGATGTGGGTTATGTACCAATTAACCTCATGATATCAGTGGCCCTTGTCGCTGGATCATCGTTTGCTAGTCAGTTATGTGACTGCTTTAAGGTCTGGCGAGGAAAACCATCACTGTAAAGGATTAATAATTGCTTCTTTGAACTTGTGCAAATGTCTTTTTGGTTGGTCTTATAATTTTGGTGCAAGATATCACTAACTTCTTTGTTTGGAATGAAAATGTGTTTCTGGCTTTTGCTCCTCATATGCATCCACTAAAAAGGGGCTAACCAATTTTATATTTTCTTGCAGGTGTTTGTTTTTTTTAAAATGCAGAATACCATATCTTCCAGCATCATATACAAGCTCGTGAATTGGCTGCATTTGGCTGCCACCTAGACTGTGTTTTTGTGTATCAAAGTGTAACATATTCGTTGACTTTTTGGTCGTGATGTTATAACCATCAGGATTCCTTGATAACTGTTTGCGAGATGTTGAATCATGCTTACCTTTGTTTGAACAGATGGTCATCTCTATTGATAAAGGCACTCACAAATACTGAACAAATAGTTAAAATTTGAAGCCAAGTCTTCAGCTGTTGTAAAGAGAGACTTCTGCATATCTATTTTTCCAGCATGAATCAGTGATCATTTCTGAAGATGTGAGCGTGTTAATTGATTTACTATGGTGGTTGTTATTTTGGTGGAGGTCTTTGGCATGAGGCAAGCAACTAGGAAGTCCTATCGTTGCATTGTGTGCTTCTTTGACTTGAATGGGGAAAATAAAGTCCATAAAGCTAAGTATTAAGGAAATAAATCCATCATGGCTGAAAAAGATCAACAATGGCTGTTTCCCAAGTTGAATCTTCATGCCCTTTCCTTCAACAATAAGTGATTGTTTGAGAGTTTTGTTGAGGTTAATTTTTAAAATATTTTTTTTATATTAATAGATGAAAATAATTTAAAAAATATCTAATTTTTTTTGTTTAAAATAAAATAAAATAAAATAAAAAAAGAATTTTGGAAAAGCAGTCTGACCACTTTTTTCAAGGCGGCCTTCTATTTTCTCAGTAATCAATAACGCGTTGTGGGTGTGATTCTCTCTTTTCTTTATACTTGCTGTCACAATAATTAGAAAAGGATGGGGTGCCTTGTCTCTTAAAACAGCACTGACAACCTGTTTAAGCCCCTTTGGAGCTGTAATAAGATTCATTACACTCAAGAACTCGGTTGCGAATCTCAAACACTAGCTTGATTTGATTACGCTTTAAATAAATCTATAAAGATGTTTTAAACTTTGATTTCAACATGGGTGCAATGGACTTCTTTGATGCGAGTGGATACAAAAGTTGCAGTGTTTTTACATAGTTAGTACATTTATTTATTATTTTTTTAAAAAAAATAAATTTTTTATGAGTTATTACATGCTCTTATTATGTTTTTTTTTCTCCAGAATTTTGAATCCAATCGAAAAACCAAACTAGACTGATTAATCAAATAGTAACACCAAATTAATGGTAACACTCTATATAATAAAAAATGGGTCTCGGTAGGGGGATTTAAAGACCCTTTAATGATAATGTTTGTAACTTTATGGAATAAAAATAGTAAATTAATTAAAAGAGTTTTAAATTCCAAGAACAAATGATGTTTAAAAAGGTTCTAAACCATAGTTATTGATCCCGTCCCGGTCCCGGTTCCGGATTTGTGTTTGGAACGGGACGTCCCGGTTTCGGTACCGTTCCGGGTACCGTTCCGGTTTTGTACTGTTCATTTTTATTTAATTATATATATGAAAAAAATAAAATATTAATTTAACAAGTATAATTTAAATTCAAGATAAATGAAATTTAAATTATACAATACAAACATAATCTCAAAATTAGAAACATCTTTGAAATTCCAAAATATTATGAAAGTAAAATGTTCTAAAATAAAAGAAAAATACATCAAACATCCTCTACTACATCATTAATATAAAAGTAAGGATCTTGATCATGTCGTGGAAAATAAGGAAAGTCGTCAACAAGAGATTCCAATAGCCGGTCATCTCCACCAAGCTCATTCTCCTCATTTACACATGTCTCTTCATCATCTAAATTTAAAGTAGCGAAAGGTGCTTCGATACTCTCCCAACTTATGTCATCTCCATCAAGAAGACCGGGTTCTTCACAAATCCATTCATTCAATAGATCAATGTTGTCAAGGCTAATGGGATCTAAAGCATCTCTTGTTACGCTCATATTCCTACAAAGAATAAACACGAAAGAAATTAAAAAATTAATAGCAATGTAATAGAAAATAATTACTAATATAATAATATTGATATTTTACTTACCTCTGTTTAATCTTTAGATTATAGCGAACAAATACTAAATCGTTTAATCTCTTGTGCTCAAGCCTATTTCGCTTTTTTGAATGAATGAATTCAAATACACTCCAATTTCTTTCGCACTCAGTTGCACTACAGAGCATTGACTAAGAACTCGAGCGCAAACTTTTGAAGTTACGGGAGTATCAATGCCGAATTGCTCCCACCATGAAACTAGATAACAAATTTTGAATAAATCAAATATTATAGATAAAAAAAAAGACATTGTATTGTAAAAAAATAAAAGTTATTACCCGGATTTAACTTTTCTCTATTACGAATAGCCATGGTTACACCAAAAAGACCAGTTGCTCTCTTATACTCCTCAATTTGGGCAATGATGTTATCTTGAGTATCACAATCAGGAACCAATCTCATAATTGTGGTAAGCAAACCTCGAGTTACCTCCCTTTGTTTTGAAAAAGAAGGCCTAAAATATATTCCAGGATTAAGAAAACATCCTGCTGCATGTAATGGACTATGAAGTTGCTTATCCCATCTAGCATCAATTACCCGAATATATGGTCCATAGTGAGACATTCTATTTTTCAATCTTATTTTGATGGCTTCTTTTGCTTTATCCATTGCCTCATATAAATAGCCCATTGATGGTTTTTCTTCACTGTCTGCTAACCTTAGAACTCGTACTAAAGGCTCGGCTGACGTTGACAATATGTGCACATCTCGGCCAAAAGTCGTTATCTTGTAAAATTATAGCAGACAATTTCGTTTCCAACCCGACTTTTTGCCATGACTTGATTCAACCCATTTTGTGCAAGTAAACATCTGTCGAAGCTCCTTCTTAAACTTCAGTAAACATTGGAGGCTTAAGAAATGGGTTGCAAACCTTGTTATGCCAGGACGACATAAATCATGTCCATTTGTGAATTCTTTCCTCATCAAAGCTAGAACCCATGCATGATTATATATAAACTTGGTTATATTTCTTGCCTTTTTAATGGTTTCATCAATCATTGGAAAATATCTCGGATCACATATATTTTCTAGCATTAAATCAATGCAATGGGCAGCACAAGGAGACCAAAAAAAGGTGCCATACCTTTGCTGCAAAGCTTTCCCAGCAGCCTTAAATGAAGCCTCATTATCACTAACAAATTGGACAATATTCTCTTGTCCAACTTCTTTGACAACTTCATCAAACATCTCCAGCAATGTCTCTTTATCTTTTCGAAGTCTCGAAGTGTCAACGGACTTCAAGAATACGGTGCCTCTCGGAGAATAGGCAAGGAAATTCACAATTGGTGCATTCTTCCTATTTGTCCACCCGTCGACCATAATTGAACATCCATAAACTCTCCAATCAGCCTTGATACTTAAAATGTATTCATGGACATTATGAACTACATCCTTCAAAAGTGGTCCTCTTAAATCATGAAATGATGGGCCTTTAAACCCAGGTCCTATGGATGCTACGGCATCTAGCATTGGCTGATAATAATACGAATTAGCATCGTTAAACGGTATATTAGCATCATACCACCATGTTGCTACGGCTATTCTTGCATTGTGTTCCATCTCTTTAGTAGCCATTGCACTTCTAATACTAGGCTGGGAACCCGGGGTAGTTCGTGGAGCAAATAAAGGAATCCTTCTTCCAGATGTACTTGTTCCTTGCACTGTCGTTCTTCTACTTGTTTGTGAACGTATATCACCCTCTGCTATTTCTTCATCATTGGAAGCTGATTGAGAATTTCCAATATCGGTTCTAATTCTTTTTCTTCTCTCTTTCTCCGTTGTCATCTCATCTACCATTTGTTTCATTTGCCACTTAACCTCCGGAGGGACCTTTTTACAAGCTTCAACTTCACCTTTAATACCAGCAAGGTGGTACTTCAACCGAGTAACACCACCACCATTGATCCGTTTATTACAATAAATGCATATACTTGCGGCCTTTACACCAGGAACCACCTGTCCATGAGCCCATCTTTGGATCATCCCGATCTTGTTGGAGCTGAATACATGGAAGTCCCACCACTAGATGAGTTTTCAGCCATGTAATTTAATCTGTTGTAAAAAGATAACACAAGTTAGGCATGTAAAAAGATAACACCATGCACGAAAACGAAAAGCATTTCCATTATCAAGCATCAACAACATCAAGCATTCATTATAATTTTTCATGAATTTGTTCATGAACTTTATCTAATCATCCTGAACATTTAATATTTGTAATCCTATATTCCAACACTTCCATTATTTCATGAATTTGTTCATCCATTTGGGATTTGTTATCTCATTTCACTCTTATCATCACATCAATTTGTTAACTTGTCTTCCACGACAAACTATTTAGCTTCATCAATCAAGCAAAGTTGATAACCATGGACATTAAAATAAACCGATTAAGCATCACTGCACATAAGCAAATTTATGTTGTTCTGTGGTGACTACATCTCATCAAAGTTATTACGTAAAACATTTTTGATGCAAGGGAGATGTTCACAACAAAATTTGAAAGTGAGATTAAATTGAAGATCTAATCCCAATGCTCAACCAAGTCATCAAAATGAGCGATAACAAGTGCAAGACAGAATCAATTATCAACAGTATGGGAGAAAAAGGAACCAAGCTTGGATCAAGAAAATTAGAACATGTTCTTTGAACAAGTAATGTAAAAAGATGTATCATGCCACTTTGGGAACCCTGAATCTCGGACAACGCATATGATGAACAAGTGTTGAACAATCAGTTACCTGGCATCTAGTTTAAAAAAAAAGCACGGCAAGGTCACATGAAAGAATATAAGAAATAGTAAATGCTTCTATGGCCATTGACATTGCTCGGGCTTTGACATTTACCCAGAGCAAAGCTATAACGCTAGATCTCATTAACAATCACACAGCAAATCTTAAACCCATCAAACAGATACGAACACCATAATTCAGCAAGCAATAGTCCTCTCATAACACCCATGATCATTTATTCAATTCAAACTGACATTCATTACTCAATAACAATTAGCTCATCTAAAGTTCTAAATCGTCAAAAATTTATTTCTCCATTCAGACTCATCTAAAGTTCTAAATCGTCAAAAATTTTTCAATAAATTAAAGGATTTGGTTCCTCAAATGTGTACCTTTAAGCTGGAGATTTGGGGAAGAAGAACTACTGAAGATTTTGTGCCGCCGTGTAGAAGAAATTGCGTCGCCGTGTGGAAGAAATTGTGCCGCCGAGATTTTGATTTTTGATTTAGGGTTTCGAAATTGAGCTGATTTTGGGGGTTGAGGATTACAAATTGAGCTTTTCAAGTGAGGGATTTACGGTTTATGAATCGAAAACAAGGGATTTCCGGATTAATTTGAGATTGGGAGAAATCGGGAATAGATTGGGGGAAAAAAATCGTGAGTGCTGGGATCTGGGAGCGGGAAGAAGAAAGGGTGATTTGTTTGCCGTGTATTGGCTAAAGCGACGTCGTTTGTTGCTTATCAAAAGCGGCGTCGTTTTTAGTCCGTCATCGGAGCAGAACGCCCGTGCAGGCGAATCGGGCGTTCCGGCGAATTCGCCCGGTTTTTTCCGGGACAGGCCGGGATTCTACCCGGGACAAAAACGTCGCCGTTTTGTCCCGGATTTTGCAACGGGACGGGGCGTCCCGCCCGTTCCGGCCGGAACGGGACGGGATCAATAACTTTGTTCTAAACCCCTTACCTAAATGATTCAAGGGGTAATTAGAGTCTTAAACATTGTCATTTTTAAAGAATGAAATGACTAAGAACTCCCTTGCTTTCAATGACATAAATAAGGGATAAATATATCTTAGATATTATTAATGAGATGGTTAGTGTGGTAGGTCTTTTAAAAGAACTTTTGTACATTTATAAATGTAGTTTGATTGTTAACCTTGGTATGAATAATTTATGTGATTGTTCTAGAAGCATAATTCTTTAGTCCTGGATACTCGAGACTTGAGATGTAGCTTAGCACATGATGGTTTATCCAACTCATAACTCTTTTAGTTTATATCTTCATTTAGAAATGCGTCAAAAATAATTATAATATCAACACCATTTAATTATTAAAAATGTAAAACATTACATAAAGTAAACAAAAATATAGCCATAATGTCTTGTGTTTTTTTTTTTTTAATAATTATATGCCTTTTTGGATCAATCAGAAAGGTAGGGAACACGTTTAAGATATATATATATATATATATATATATATATATATATATATATATATATATATATATATATATATATATATATATATATATTTGTGTGTGTGTGTGAATCTAATGTAATCACACATTCAAAAAATATAACTTATTTTTTAAAAAAACTTTGACAGTTTTTAAAAGAAAAATTTTTGAAAACAAAGTATTAGAGCAATCTTAGTCCCTCCACAACTCATGCCATGAATTTTATTGAGTTTAATAACCATTTTGTAATGAAATTTATTTAATTATATAACAAAAAATATATACTCGTAAAATTAAACATCAAACCTGAAAGAAATATTTAGTTAAGATTGTGATAATCTTATACAAAATAAACAAAAATAAGTCATATAGTCTATTTCCGAACCAATCCAATAATAAAAGAGTAAAAGAAATTGTAATTAAAAAAAAATATCAAAAACAAAAAATAAATTATATTTGTTAATAGGTAAATCCATCAATCTATGAGTCGAGTAACCTGAGTTGACACATTAAACCAGCAAATCAGGTTATGGACTTCATTGTAATTATAATTTTTTTGGCTATATTATAACAAAAATAGAAATCGCAAAATCAAACACCGAATCAATATCAAGATATTTTTTTTAAAATCATAATAATATTAGAGAAAACAATACAAAACTATTTATAAAACTAAATTCACAATTAACATAATATCTATAGATTCAATCAAAAAAATACAAGTTAAACTCGCAAGATTTGCTAACAATCAGCCAAATATATGAACAAATTCATGAATTTTATAAAATTTAATAACATGACTTTTTTTTCTTAAACAAAAACTGCATGAGAAAAAATAGACAACATCAAAGTCAATCTCAATTAAAAGAGAACACTTTATCAAACTCGTAAGATAAGATAACCTATGTTGCTTTAGAAAAACCATAAATCACTTTAACTCTATAAAAATATAAATAAATAAATTATAAAATATAATTCTTAATCACTTCAATATTATTATTATTATTATAATAATTGATAATGTAATTGAAGTGACTAAATACTAAGTTTCTCCGCACACCTACCCTTTTCTGTTAAAAATGGGCGAGTGAGCAATAATTCCACGTGTTGGTCACAAGCTTCCATGGTGACTCTGTCGGGGTCAAAGATGAGGAAGAAGTAATTCCACGTGTCGCTATCTCGAACGCTAACATTGATGAAAAAGTGATGGTATTTAATCGAAGTTAACGTCCCATTTTCCACGTGTCTCTCTCAACCCTTAAAACCTCTTGCTCTAGTCACAAAATTACACAACTACCATTCTTTTCTAGACTCGGTGGGGATCAAATAAATATTTTTATTTTTTCATTCAAATTAAAATTTTAGATTAAGGTTTTGGATAATATAATAATTATAATTGAATCATGGTTGAGAATAATTTTATAATTTTTTCAAATTTAAATAATATTATTTTAATTAATCTATAATAATTAGCTAAGGATATGACCCATGTTGGATTTAACATGTTTGTTCGCAATTGTTTTTTTTTTTTTTTTTAATTTCTATAAGATGGGTATTTATCTGTAAGCATGTACTAAGAAGTAGATAGAATATTTATTGATAATTATAAAAAGGAAATAAATGTTTCCCATTCGCGAATTCTTCATTAAAAGTCTTATGCACGGGCTAAACATAATATTAATTAGGAATAATTTGAGAAAATAATTTTGATGCCTCCATAGATTTATATCTCTAGAACTATAATCTAAACCTTATATTATATATGTTTTATAAGGTCTCCTTAGCTATTATTTTGTTTTCCTTTATTTTTTTAAATAACCACTAGTGAATTTAAACCATATAATAAAAGTTTGAGACTAAAAAATTTAATTTTCATGTAATCTTAGATTCAAACCATTGTAGTTATTAATATGATGATCACTGAAAACTTACATGGTCATTAACTTCAAGATCTGTAGAATTATTTGAGGTGCGCGTAAACTGACCCGAACATCCACATTAATAAAAAAATATATTGAATTTTAATTTGAAGATAATTTATTATTTTTATCGATAATTATCTTTTTTTTTATTAACAAAATGAGTTAAATAATCCTATCTTAATTCTGATGATGAAACCTCAAAAATAATTTGTGGTTGTCAGTAGTCAGTAATTGACATGTCAGATAATTGAATGACGTTTTCGAAATCTGGTAATAATGAATGCTTTGTCGCTGACTAGAATACATTAACAAAGATGCAGTGTTTCTGGCATGGAGTCATTTAATGTTTTTTTTATTTTATTTTAGAGCCCAAGTGTGATAAAACAATAACACAATTAAATAGATCTGACATGCAATGACGCGGCACAATACGGGTTAATGATGTATTTCGTCCTTCTATTCTTACGCTTTTGCATTATGGTCCTTTTTCATTTGATCCATTGCACTAATTGCGTCAAGGACAATCGCCACTTCACCTAGGCTCGTAATTGGACGTAGTAGAAAGTGTGGAATGACATTAGATGTGTGTTTGGTATGGGGATTTTCTTTGAAGTATTTTTTAAATGAAAAATAAAATAAAACAATATTTTTTAGATTTTTTTAACTTTTTGATATATTAAAGATATAAAAAACATTGCATATATAAAAATTTATTTATCAAGAATTTAATAATAAAAATTATAACAATAAATTTAATTATAGGAAGCGGAAACTCTTTTAAAGTGCTTTTCATGTGCACGAACTCTTCAATTAACGATCAAATATGGCTCTTGCTTTATATGGAAAGATATCCACTTGAATTTAAAAACATTAATCATGTGAGGTTTTAATTTGATGAAGACAAATAATATTTAAATTAATTCTAAAATTTTAACTGCGTGAAATTTTAATTTGTCTTGATTTGTTAAATAAAAAGACTTTAATCATTTGCTTTATTTATTTAATTTGATAAATAAAAGAGCTTTGATCCTTTGCTTCATCAATTTTGAAGCCAAAACCCATTTCACAGCATACAAATAAAAATATTAATTATTTTCTTAAGAAAAATTGAACTATCAATTAAAAAAGTTGCAAAATTACGATATATCATGGATGTTGTGATTCTAATTACGATTATTTAACATTTCACAATTCAAAATCCCCATTAGCTATGTTAAATTGTTAATGGTAGAACAAGGAGGGGATAACATCATGACAAGAAATATTAGAGGACCAAAGTAAATACAAAACTACAACTAAGGATACGAAATATATACAGGTCCTGTATCAATGGCTCGTCATGTAAATTTCCACAAACCCAGTGTCATTTCTCAATCCTCCCTCTCTGGACCACCATAATACCCTTACTCGTCCTTGAGACTGCACTCTCAGCCAAAAAGAATCTCAACACAGAGAGAGAGAGAGAGAGTGTGGGGGGGGGAGAGAGAGCCTAAAAATCATCATGCACACAGCCAAACAAAAACACCGGAGCTCCGGCACGGAATCAACAGCCTCCAGATCATCCTCAACACCCGGTTGGATCACCGAATCGATCAACGGAGGATCACTCCGCCACGTGGACTTACACTGTGGTGTTAACGGATGGGCGTCACCGCCAGGTGATCTTTTCTCTCTCCGCTCAAGAAATTACTTCACCAAAAAACAGAAATCCCCCTCCGGCGACTACCTACTCTCACCCGCCGGTATGGACTGGCTCAAATCGAGCACAAAACTCGACAACGTACTGGGCCGTTCAGATAATCGCGTGGCAAACGCCTTAAAAAAAGCACAATCCCAAAATAAGTCCCTCAAGTCCTTCATTTTTGCCATCAACCTTCAAGTCCCCGGTAAAGATCAGCACAGCGCAGTATTCTACTTTGCTTCGGAAGATCCTCTGCCGTCCGATTCTCTCCTATATAGATTCATCAACGGCGATGATGCATTTCGGAATCAACGGTTCAAGATCGTGAACCGGATTGTAAAGGGTCCCTGGGTGGTGAAAAAAGCGGTAGGAAGTTACAGCGCGTGTTTATTAGGTAAGGCGTTAAATATTCATTACCACAGGGGTAGAAATTATTTCGAGATTGATGTCGATGTCGGTAGCTCGAAAATTGCTGCGGCGATTTTGCATCTCGCATTGGGGTACACGGCGAATGTTACCATCGACATGGGGTTTGTCGTGGAGGCGCAAGCGGAGGAGGAGTTACCGGAGAAGCTGATTGGGGCAATTAGGGTTTGTCAGATGGAAATGTCGTCTGCGCGTGTTGTTGATGCCCCATCGACGGGTTTGGCGCGTGGGTCGGGGTTTGCTAAGGTGGAGCATCATTTGTCTGGTGATGAAGAGGAGGATTGAAGGGCTGGAAGTGGGCTGTTTTTTTTGTTAGTATATTATTATTACCATTATTATTTAATTTTGGGATGAGTTGTTTTTTTTTTTATCCCTTTTCATCTGGGATTGGTGGTTGTTGTAGATAATAAAAAAAATGGTTGAAATTAACAATGCTGGAATTTTACATTAAAATAAATAAATAAAAAATAACGAAAAACAATGTCAATTTCTTCTCTCCCCCATGTGACTTATTATGTTTAATTTCTCTCTACATGGAGAAACTCAATCTAAGCAATAATAAAAAAATGAATTAGTTATACGTACATCAGAAGGCTGCGAATCGCATTGTCCAATTTAGACGATTATTATTAATTTATAATTTAGACGTTCCGTCCAGGATTATTTTTTCATATAAAAAGATATTATTTTTTTATAAAAAAATAACATAAGTAACATTTTTTTTTATAATCTAATAAATTATGGGTTAATTTAGAAAAGCAATTTTATGATAAAAGCAATAGAGGGCGGCAAGTGGTTGCTAGGAGGGCTGGTTGTCAAAGTTTGGGGCGGTGTGATTTGTGCCTGCTTGTTTTAGTGATTTTCTGGATGTTTGAGAGGTTAATTGAATTTGTTTTTAAAATTATTTTTTTAAAAAATATATTAAAATAATATTTTTTATTGTTTAAAAATTGTTTTTAATATTAACATATAAAAATGATATAAAATTATAAAAAAATTATATATTTTTTAAAATTATTTTTAAAACAAGAAATGTTTAGGGGACATTAAGCAGTGTTTAGATTTTTGTGCAAGGTGTCGAGCTGTCTAGGTGGGAAAGGGGATTGCGGACCAAGAAACAAAGGGTGGCATCATGTTTGATCAATGTACATCCATTGAAAAAATAAAAAACGAAGCTCAAAGTAAAAAAAAAAAAAACTAGCATTAAATTATAAAAAATAAATAGATTATTTTTTATTTAATAACTTTAAAAAATCCTAAATAAATATGGATTAGCTTGTGAAATGAGATTAGAATAAAAAACAAATTCAAAAACGGACAAGAAAATAACAATTAAAAGAACGAGAGCTAAAATAAATAAATAAAATTAAATGACAAGGAATAATTTTTTTTAATAGAAGTGTAAAACACAAGAAAAGAGCAATGAAAATAGGACCAAATTGAATAAAAGATAAAATAATCAAGAATAAAATTGAAAAAAAAAACACCGAAAGCAAAACAAAGGGTCAAAATTGATAGAAACAATAACCATTAACTACAAGGTGATCGAATCAAGAATCTATATTTTATTGGGACTGTCAGTCATTGACGATGCAAACGCAAAAGCAGGTGCATGAGGATAATGATTTATTAACTTTGCTAAAGTGATCTCTACGAATCATTTTGTAAATTAGTTGCAAAATTATCCACGTGTAATTTAATTAGAAAAACTAATTTAGCATCAGAAATCATATATTATTTAAAAAATAAAAATATATATTTTTTAATCCTAAGTATTTAGAGATTCTATGTGATTGATCTAGTGGTTAAAAAGGTATACTTATTATTATTATTATCTTTACTCTCCTATTTCTTTATTTATTTTTATTTGCTTTTCTTCAAAAAGAGGTGGACGAGCCGCCCAGCTTCACAGGCCAATCAAGAGCTTTGGGTGGGCAATTACTAAAAGAGAAGCTTCAAACTTTGATGATGAAGACGAGGGCAGGCATTTGATTGTCCACACTGCCGTACATAATTGTTTAGCCGTTGGCTCTCTTTGCGAGGTTCAATAACCAACGTGGTACAGCAATAAAGAACATCAACTGAACCGGTTCCTTCTTTTATTACTATTTAGTAGTTACAGGGTGATGGAAAGTGGATTACGGTTATTAGTTAAAGTAATGTTTTTAATATATTCTCGAAAATATAAAAAAATTATTTTAGAGCGCTTTCCAAACACTCTATTTATTTAAAATGGGTTAGGTTTAACTAAAATTGTATATTTTTAATATTATTGTATTTCTTGATATAATCCAATTAATTTGACGGGCTCAAAAATTATATAAAAAATAGGTAAAAAACATGGAATTACACACGCATAAGTCATTTAATGTATTTTTTTTTAATTCAAGATGATATATACATGTATTTTAAAATTTAATTAATCAAACTTGTGATTTGCATCATGGATTTTTAAATTAAAAGAAAATTGTAAAAGCCAATTAAAAACTACCTAATTTTTTTTTTTTTTATAGTTGTTAGTAATGGGCTGAAATTGAATGCTTTGGGGATTGGGACAGAATGGGATGCATCGATAAACAGGAAGGCAACTTGACAATTGAATGGACAAACAAGACGAAGTCAACTCTTTTTAGCAATTACTAGTAGTTAATCAAACCCATCCTTTTCTTTTTTTATATTTCCACTCCACGCTTTTTGTTATTGTTTATTAAGAGATTGAGATCATGGATTCACCCAAATTATGATCCTTGATTTACTACTAATTATTTTTAAAAAAAAATTAATTGGCATGTGAATGATTATTTGATCCAACAATTTTGGAGAAGCTATGTGTTTTTCATCAACCAAAAATGTTTTAAGAGTCTAAAATTATAAAAATATTATTAAGGAGTTTTGATGAAGTTCAACTAATGATATTGCTACAATTGTTTTTTAATATAATCCCATAAAAAAGGGCTCAAAATAAAATAAAATAAAAAGACATTTTGAAGTAAAGAAAAAATCCTTTTTTTTCCTTAAAAAATGTTTATAAAAAGAAACAGGCTGGGTTTTGTAAAAAGGATTGGACTTGTGGCAAAATAATCCTGGGAAAGCTTATTTGGGCTCATAACTAATTGATTCATGCCCCAGACCAAAGCCCATTTAAAATCCATTTTGTAATTTGCAATCTAACAAATAAAAAACCGAGAAGAAAATATGAAGTATTTTAGTTTATTTTTTTCTTACATTTCAATTTTCTTCTTCTAATTTTATGTTTGAATATTTTATTGATTTTAAATTGTCATTATTATTTGAATTGGCTTGCCCTGCATTTAATGGATACTTAATTTATACCAACATATATTTTTGTTATCATATCATTAAATAAAATATTTAAATCCAATGGTGTCCATAATTTGGATTGCAAGTTTTACGAGTTAAACTGCAAAACTCGCGTTGATCTAATATATTACTGTTTCAATATTAACAAAAAATATCATCATATTTAAAAATAAATAAATTAAACCACACTTTCACAGGTCATCTTGACTTTAGACCCCTTATGTGTCACCTATAGTTAACTCCTATGTTAAGTATTCAAATAATTACCCTTGTTTTTGCTTATTATTCTAGTCTTTAACAACAATTACGAATTGAAAGAAACTAGAAAACATATATATACCATCTCAAAACAATTTCATAAGCATGAATAGAAATCAATAACATAATTCTGAAATAGGGATAAATAAGTACTTGAATATGAAAGAATTACAATGGTAATGTTAATTCTCACAACTTAGTAAAGAAGATGATGTTTATTCCTCTTGAATTGAAGGCCAAAGTTTAATTTATAGTTGCTTGAAAATCAACATATAAAAGAGAGAAGAAAATTGATGCTAAATGAGGAAAGAGAAATTCACTATTTATAATGTGATTTTCTATCTTGATTCCTTCCTCTAGCTATTGTATTTTATTAGGATTCTACTCTTTATTAGGATTCTTTAATGTAACTTAACTTTTTTTTTCTTTATGTGATCATTAAAGTTGATAAAATCCATCGGATTTGTGTTGAAAATTAACTTTGTTGTTGTCATCAATCTACTATAATTTAGACACGAGCCTAGCCCCAAAACCCTTAAGGCCAATAAGCCTAGCCTCCCTTGTACTCAAGACACGAGCGTAGGCCCAAACCTATTTTTGGATTCTCTCCCGAGCCTAGACCATCTTAAAAATAGGCTCAAGCAAAAAAAAGAAGAAGTTATTTAGAAATACTAATAAATCCTTCTACATTAGATGAGTTTGGTGTGAATTAGCATGACAAGAAATTATAGGAGACATAGCGGGAGAATGTTCACCGATGGGAGGAAGGTTGTTTGAAATTTTCTACAGTCGAAAAGTCCTGAATATTCAAGTATCTGTTCACTTGGAGTCCTTGTTTCACAAAATTACACAATTAGGTCCTTGATTCTGAACTAAATCCTCCCCCTTCACTCTGTTATCTCAATCATGAATGTCAAAATCACAATAAAAGAAATTCATTTAAATTTGCTTGAAGAAGAATCGTATATAGATAATTTGAAGAGGGTATTGTTAAAGCCACCATAGGTCCGTCACAGAGCTAACGGGGAATTACATTGGAAAATTTTAAAAAAATACATTTTTTTTTAAAAACAGCAATTAAATTTTGGACACCTCAACATTCTGTTAAAAAAAATAAAGACGGGGGTAGAAAACCACAAGAACTATTCAACAATTTCTCACACCTCATGGATTAATTAATTTATTTCAAGTATTTTTTTTATTTTTTTAAAATTATTTTTGATATCAACATATGAAAATGATATAAAAACACTATTTTTTTAATTTAAAATAAATAATAATAATATATATATTTTTATTTTTTTAAAAAACATTTTTGAAACGCATTGTCAAATAAGACCTAATCTCAAGTACTTTCAATCTTAACAAACACAAAAAATATTTTTTTTTTTTGTAATGCTCTCTCTTAATATAATTAAGTATATATTTATTGAGAATATAAGATAGTCCCAATGGGATTCAATATTTTGGGAAAAGTAAAAGTCACGTTGCCTTATACAATGCAAACCACAAAGATAGTGACTGATTATTTGAAGATAATTGCTCTAAATTCACTTCTCCTCTCAATAATTTTAGCTAACAACCACCAGGAGCAAATCCAACCATTCCCTTAGCAACATCATAGACCACCTCGTATGTCTTCTGCTGAAGATTCCCAAAAACTGCAAAATCTTTGTCATTACGATTGTCTCTGAATGCTAAACACACCTCCTCCAGACCATTCACAACAAGCAAGATCCCCGAAACATCAATATCCACTTCAACCCCACCTTCGAAGAAGATACTAATCTTAGGTATTGTAATGGGGTCGTTGGCTTGCTTACTGAAATCATAGCATGGCTGGAAACCAGATGTTCCATTTGTCAAAGTATAGTTTGTCATCTGTTCTTGGAAAGCCGAGCTGAGAGCAGAGTAGGCTGTGGATGGCAGATATGTCAATGTTGTGCCAGAGTCGATTATCGTTCCAGCAGTCTTAAAAAGCGATGCGTCTATTGCTAGTTTGGGACCTTCAACACTAATGCCAGCAACGTCTAGGCCGTATAATTCTTTGAATTTTGTGGTTATTGGAGTGAATTTTGCAGCGTTTGAGACTTCACCACCGAAGCTAAGGTGACCAGCCAAGCTCGAAGAAGCCGGCAAGCAATAGGAGAAGAGGTTTTTGTATTTCAAGGAAGTTTGTGATGGTAAGGCTATAGAGGAGCGGCCTAGCCCTAGCAAACCGGCTTCACCGGAGAATTTTCCGTCATTCTGTTCACCACAACCGATCACAAAGTTTTCGAACACGTCCGAGGGCGTGATGGTTAGCGTTTCTGTGGCAAGAAATCCGATGGTGTAACCACTCCCGTATTCGACTTCATAAAGGCATGTACCTGAAGAGCAACCCTGGGCGCTTTCTGCAGGGATGTTAAACATATGCTAATAATGATTTAAAAATATATAATCACCTATAATTAAACCATATCCTTAACACACCTGTTTGCGGATTAATTTGATTATTAAATCTAGAATATGTTAGAGCAATGATACTGATTACCTTTAGCAATTGACTTGCACGGCTCCGAGAGACACGAGAGGTTTTTGTACGAGGTTGATTTGGTAGGATCGAACTTCTCATCCTTCTGTGGAAAGCAACCCCCTAAACATGGCTCGCATTGGGTCCAAGTAAGGTCGCTACCAGTATCAAAAATGAGTGAGAAATCTTTTTTTGGTGTGCCGAGACCTACGGCAACAGTATATCCGCCATAGCGAGTGGATGGAATTGTAGTCTTCTTCTCACCAAGAACACCAGTAGTGGTTGAGTTCATGGAAAGCCGAGTTCGAAGTGATTTCACTCGGAGTTCGTCTTGAAGAACGATTTCGGCTGCCGATGGAAATGTTTTCGGATCTCCAGTAACTGAGCATGGACCATACTTGCTCACCACTTTTAGCGACGAAGCTCTGTTGATAACTGAAATAAAGCATTGGAATTGATTAATAAATGTAAATAAATAAATAAATAAAATACTGATTTAAGTTTCAATCTCTCAAATGTAGCACACCACTAGGCATGGTAAAGTAATTTGACTCATGGTTTCCGAACCTATAATATAAATCAAAACATGCTCTTGACAAATGGGAATTATTATTGGTGTGTGATGACCTATTCCTTCTAATCGATTTGAAATTGACCATTAACTCTTTTTTAAATGGACTTCAATTTTTGTTCGAGACATTTAGGAAAACATATATATATATATATATATATATATATATATATATATATATATATATATATATATATATATATATATATATATATATATATATATAATTGTCATCTAAATGCAACACACACGCAATTAGTTAGACATGACGGTGTAAAACACAAAATTAAAGACACGACAGAAAATATTAAATCATGATCTAACCCTTGTTAGATTGGTCGCAGACACTTGATGGCAAAAGAGAGTTGGCATGAACAGTTTTTGTGGTCTCATTTGCTGAAACGGTATGCCCTTTGTTCGTAGTGCAAAGAAGAAAAAGAAAAACATGGAGGAGGAGGAGGAGGAGGAAGGCAGGTGAGGTGGGAGTAGCCATGAGAAACAAACACTTCACTTCGTCGTCACAGATTATGAAACCTCGTCGTTTTCTTGGCTAGCCTCACTGGCCTTATATAAGCTAAACAAGGCGGATCACTCACAGCCACAGGTATGGAATTCCGATCTTAATAAATCCACCATAGGTCCGTCACAGAGCTAACGGGGAATTATATTGGAAAACTTGAAAAAAAATACATTTTTTTTTTTAAAAAACAGCAATTAAATTTTGGACATCTCAACATTCTGTTAAAAAAATAAAGACGGGGGACTAAGTGTTAGAGTATAATATAATTATATTCTGGGGTCTCACCTATCAGCTTAAGCTTTTAGGTGAGATGGTTCCTTACCATGGTATCATAGCCTTGTTGACCCAGCGGTCACGAGTTCGAATCTCACCATCCCTATTCTATTGATAAAAAAATCAAGCACAAGGTAATGTGGGTCTGTGCAAGTTTCAAGCCCAAAGAGTTTTCACTTGAGGGAGTGTGTTAGAGTATAATATAATCATATTCTGGGACCTCACCTATCAGCTTAAACTTTTAGGTGAGATGTTCCTTAACACTAAGTTATTAACATATAGAAAAACCACAAGAACTATTCAACAATTTCTCACACCTCATGGACCAATTAATTTATTTCAAGAAACTGCAAGGACTAATTAAGATAGTGACTAATTATTTGAAGATAATTGCTCTAAATTCACTTCTCCTCTCAATAATTTTAGCTAACAACCACCAGGAGCAAATCCAACCATTCCCTTAGCAACATCATAGACCACCCCGTACGTCTTCTGATGAAGATTCCCAAAAATTGCTATATCTTTGTCATTACGATTAGCTCTGAATGCTAAACACACCTCTTTCAGACCATTCACAGGAAACATGATCCCCGAAAAACAATATTTTTTTTTTATTTTATACTCTAAATTATTTTTTTAGTGTTTTTAGATCATTTTCATATAATATTAACAATATATTTATTAATTAAATAATTTTCAAAAACAATATCAATCTTAACTAAGCATAGCAACGGAACCCAAACGCTCTCCGTGGAAATTCTGTGAATTTCTTAACGAAGAATTCAATCAAGCACGATGATGTATTGAAATAATAATAATAATATATTGGCTCTAACCAATTCAATTAATGCCATAATCAAAGACCCAATCATGCACCATCGTGTATGGGACCGCGAGCACGTGAACAAGCCAGGCCTCTTTCGATATTCCACGTGGAGTAATCTCTGGGCTACATAACCGTGATTGATAATCACGTGATGTAATTTTTTGGACTAATTTTTTCCTTGAATCAATATTGCCGGCCCATCTTTTAATGTACAAGACCCAAAATGATCGCTACAGAATTTCTCTAACCACAAAGATAGTGACTAATTATTTGAAGATAATTTTAGCTAACAACCACCAGGAGCAAATATAACCATTCCCTTAGCAACATCATAGACCACCTCGTATGTCTTCTGCTGAAGATTCCCAAAAATTGCTATATCTTTGTCATTACGATTAACTATAAGTTTGTATGCTTTATATATTTTGATGATAACAATAAAAAGAAAATGGACTAATAATATGCTTGGATGAGATTAAGTTATAAACAAGTATTATACAAAGAATACATCAACAAGCATAATGGATTACACGAAGAAATCATTCCAGGAAGTCCAAGATGCAAGCAAGTGAAGACTTAGAATAAGTTTTCATTTTAGTGCTTTATGTAAATCTCAATTTCTAACTTGATAGCACAAATTAAAATGAACTCACACACTTCACATTGCATGCATTAAAAGGGTTTGATGATTATAGGTTTAAGTCATAATCAATCGGTTCAAGAAATTCAGAAAAGATAATTTGTCAAAATAGGGTTTCTGCATGAACCGGTCGACCGCTTGGGTTACCTTGTGAACCGGTCGACCGCTTGGTCAAAAAGATTGATTTTCTGGCTTTTAAATGAACCGGTCGACCACTTGATTTATCCGTTGTGAACCGGTTGCACTAAAACGGCTAGAACCGGCTAGTTTCTCTTTGAAACTTATAAATAGGCCTCTTAATTGCAAAATTAAGATGAGACATTTTTTGATTATATCTGATATTGAGGCAATTAGTAGTGCATAAACACCTTCATATCATCAATCCTCATTAATACTCAAATTTGTGTTTAAATCTTCATATCCTAACACAAAGAGTATTAAATCTCATTCTCACTACACTTAAACACCTTCAAATATTCTAAGTGCTATTAAGTGAGATAAAGAGATCATAGATCTTAATTTGTAATATCCACACTATTGAGAGTGTATTGTTGTGTTACAAAAACAATCCTTGTAAAACTCTTGAGAGTTGAGTATAAAACTCTTGATATTGGTGAGGGAACATCACCAAGGAAAAATCTTGAAGAGGGTACATCTTCAAGTGGGAAAAAGGAAAATCTTGAAGAGGGCATATCTTCAAGTGGTGTAAAAGTCTTGGTGTGGATTCATCAAGCGGGAATTGTAATCTTGTTACTTGGACTAGTAAGAGAATACAATACTCAAGTATGGGTTGGTACTTGAGCTGTGGATGTAGGCTTGCCGAACCACGTTAAAAACCGAGTTAGCAATCTCTCTCTCTTATCTCTTTACTTTAAAGTACTTAATTATATTGTTGGTTATTGTTTTACTTTAAAGTAATTAATTTTAAAATTGCATTAATTGTTGTATTTACACCTAATCCCCCCCCCCCCTTAGGTGCATAGTTGCCTTAATCCTTAAACAACACAAACTTGGGCCCTTGGCCAACCTCAGCTGGGCCAGGCCCAACCCGAAATTTAATTTAAAAAAAAATAAAAAAATTTTGTTTTCATGCATACGGCCGAATTCCAAGATTTTTCAAGCATATTCTTCGTAAAAAATATATGTTGCATCTTTCTTATATTTTAAAACAAAAATTGGATATCATAACCAGTTTATGATTATCCATTGGAATTTGGCCAAAATATCAAAAATAATTATAAATATTTTTGTTTTATCTATTAGGGTGTAAATTTACATTGTAAAGTACATCCATGGATAAAAAAAAAGGTTTTTAACTACGGTGTAAATTTACATTGTAAAGTACACCCGTAGATAAAAAAAGATTTTACTATGGTGTAAAATTACATTGTATAACACATCCGTAGATAAAAAAGATTTTTACTACGGTGTAAAATTACATTGTAAAGTTCATCCGTAGATAAAAAAAAAGTTTGTAACTGCGATGTAAAATTACAATATAAAGTACACCTGCAGACAAAAAAAAAGGTTTTTGAAAATGCTGTGCAAAATTTTTAACTTAGAAAAACAATCAAACAACAATGCAGCTTACCTTAGGTAGGGTGCACTGGGGGTGATGCGTCTTCCCCTTGCACAACAAGTCCCTTTACCTAGACTCTTGCAGACCAATAGGTTCCTAGTAACCTTAATACTAGGTGGCGACTCCTAATAATTATAGTCATAATTTTTACGGCTATAAACCCCCCTTTTTTTCACCGCACGTCGTTATCTTCCCCAAATCCCGGGAGATGACGGAGCGCGAAGCGCATTAAAAAATCACCGTCGCGACACACTCTGCCGTACATAATTTTTTAGCCGTTGGCTCTCTTTGCGAGGTTCAATAACCAGCTTGGTACAGCAATAAAGAACATCAACCAAACCATTATTACTATTTACAGGGTGATGGAAAGTGGATTACGGTTATTAGTTAAAGTAATGTTTTTAATATATTTTCGAAAATATAAAAAAATTATTTTAGAGCGCTTTCCAAACACTCTATTTATTTAAAATGGGTTACGTTTAACTAAAATTTTATATTTTTAATACTATTGTATTTCTTGATATAATCCAATTAATTTGACGGGCTCAAAAATTATATAAATAACAGGTAAAAAACATGGAATTACACACGCATAAGTCATTCAATGTTTTTTTTTTTTTTAATTCATGATGATATATACATGTATTTTAAAATTTAATCAATCAAACTTGTGATTTGCATCATGGATTTTTAAATTAAAAGAAAATTATAAAAGCCAATTAAAAACTACCTAATTTTTTTTTTATATAGTTGTTAGTAATGGGCTGAAATTGAATGCTTTGGGGATTGGGACAGAATGGGATGCATCGATAAACAGGAAGGCAACTTGACAATTGAATGGACAAACAAGACGAAGTCAACTCTTTTTAGCAATTACTAGTCGTTAAGCAGACCCATCCTTTTCTTTTTTTATATTTCCACTCCACGCTTTTTGCTATTGTTTATTAAGAGATTGAGATCATGGATTCACCGAAATTATGATCCTTGATTTACTACTAATTTTAAAAAACAAAAAATATTAATTAGCACATGAATGATTATTTGATCCAACAATTTGGAGAAGCTATGTGTTTTTCATCAACCAAAAATGTTTTAAGAGTCTAAAATTATAAAAATATTATTAAGTAGTTTTGATAAAGTTCAACTAATGATTTTTCTACAATTTTTTTTAATATAATCCCATAAGGCTAAAAAAAAAATTGAAGTAAAGAAAAAAATCTTTTTTTCCTCAAAAAATGTTTATAAAAAGAAACAGGCTGGGTTTTGTAAAAAGGATTGGACTTGTGGCAAAATAATCCTGGGAAAGCTTATTTGGGCTCATAACTAATTGATTCATGCCCCATACCAAAGCCCATTTAAAATCCATTTTGTAATTTGCAATCTAACAAATAAAAAACCGAGAAGAGAATATGGTGTTTTAGTGTTTATATGAACACTTAACTATGAAATATTTTAGTTTTTGTTTTTTTACATTTCAATTTTCTTCTTCTAATTTTATGATTCAATATTTTATTGATTTTAAATTGTCATTGTTATTTGAATCATAGTTATTAATACCGTTCCGGCCGGAATGTTCCATTCCGTTCAAAAAACCGAGACAAAACAACATCGTTTTTTTCTAGGTTTTAATTCTGGTCCGTTCTGAAAATTCCGGCCGGAACGCCTCAGTTCCGTTCCGCATGTGCCGTTTCGGCTACATAAAAAAATTATTTAACTTTTTAACTTGCACACATCGGATGTCACTGACATCATTTTAAGTGAGCAGATATTGTAACTTTGTAAGTCAAGTTGATTGAGTTTTATAGAGGCAATTATTTGCCTTGACATATTATTGTTCGATGTGGGATGAAATTTAAAGCCACGGGATGAAACTCCTTTGCTGATTTCAACGATGTGGGATATTGGGAGTCTGGGATATGAGAATTGAGATTTGAGAATTTGGTTGTCCAGCTGGACAACCTTAATTTGTTGTTCAGCTTTGGTTGTCCAGCTGGACAACCTTCGGCTGTACCTGTACATGCTATATATATATATATATTAAAAATATATATTATAAAAAAAATAAAAAATAAACCAAAACCAAAACAATAAAAATAAAAAAATATATATTATAAAAAAATAAAATTGTTGCATCAATTTTGATTTTATAAAAAATAAAAATTATATTTATTTATGTTTGTTTGACTTTGACTTTGTGTTTGTACTGTATAATTTAAAGTTAATTTATCTTGAATTTTAATTATGCTTGTTAAATTAATATTTTATTTTTTTCATATATATATATATATATATGAACAGTACGACACCCAAACGACACGCCGGAACGGTCCGAAATCGGAACGTTCCGTTCCAATAAAAAAACCGTAACGGCGACCGGAACGGTATTGACAACTTTGATTTGAATTGGCTTGCCCTGCATTTAATGGATACTTAATTTATACCAACATATATTTTTGTTATCATATCATTAAATAAAATCTTTAAATCCAATGGTGTCCATAATTTGGACTGTAATTTTTACAAGTTAAACTGCAAAACTCACGTTGATCTAATATATTATTGTCTCAATATTAACAAAAAATATCATCATATTTTTTTTTTTAAATTAAACCACACTTTTATAGGTCATCTTGACTTTAGACCCGTTATGTGTCACCTATAGTTAACTCCTATGTTAATTAATCAAATAATTACCCTTATTTTTGCTTCTTATTCTAGTCTATAACAGCAATTATGAATTGAAAGAAACTAGAAAGCATATACCATCTCAAAACAATTCAAGAAGCATGAATAGAAATCAATAACATAATTCAGAAATAGGGATAAATAAGTACTTAAATATGAAAGAATTACAATGGTAATGTTAATTCTCACAACTTAATAATGAAGATTCTCACAACTTAGTAATGAAGATGATGTTTATTTCTCTTGAACTGGAGGCCAAAGTTTAATTTATAGTTGCTTGAAAATCAACATATAAAAAATAGAAGAAAATTGGTGCTCTATGAGGAAAGAGAGATTTACTATTTTATAATGTGATTTGCTGTCTTGATTCCTTCCTCTAGCTATTGTATTTCATTAGGATTCTACTCTTTATTAGGATTCCTTAATGTTACTTAATTCTTTTTTTTCTTTATGTGATCATTAAAGTTGATAAAATCCATCGGATTTGTGTTGAAAACTAACTTTGTTGTTGTTATTAATCTACTATAATTTAGACAACTTGGACTTTGTTTCTCACTTGGTTTCTTCCAATATTTGATCACTCCATCTATATTTTTTCATTCATAAATGTTATAGAATTGATTTGCATATTTTTATGGATTCTAAAGTCTATCTTTCGATGTCAAACTCTCATCTCTAGTAGGACTTGAAACTGTTAGTTTCCTCATTATGATAAAAGATCAATCTCATCCTCTAGGTTGCATCCTGATATTTTCCTTCACAAAGATTTTATTTGGATAAAAGTTTTGCATAAGAGTTGTATTCCTTAATGAGTTTGGATTTTTGAATTACCTGATTTCGATATCTTAGCCTTAAGATATGCCCGTTCAAATATGTAGTGTGACAGTTAAAAAGCTTATTATAAGGAGGATTTTGACTTGATTTTGCAGGTCTGATTAGAAGTTCGAATGAACTCCAATTACTTCCACTAATACCATGTGTACTTTAACTTTTATGCATCCCATATTCATATTATAAAATTATAACTTGGTAAAAAACCTCTTATAAGAAGCAAGATCCAAAACATAAAATGCAGAAAATCTTATCTTTTAGCAATTAATTCACAAAGTCTATTAGGCATACCAAACTATTAGAAATAAGTTATAATAAGCTCTGAACACATTAAAAATCAAGATGTAAAATGACTAAAAACATATATATATATATATATATATATATATATATTTCACTTATCACCAACCTTCAATGTAACACATTTCAGAAAGCTAGTGAATCCTAAGTGAAATCTACATCTAAAAGTAAAAATTAGAGATCCTCCGATTCCTTTTTAATTATAAATATACATGTTTTTCATTCCTTTTAATAACTTTCACAATTATGAAATTTCCATCACTCAAAAAACATACTATTACCACCATCTTTATTTCAATATCAAACACATGCTTTTTATAACAAGGGAAGAAGAATGGGAAATACTTGAGATACAATGAAGAGTCTTAGTATTTTGTTTATTTGTAAAACACATTTATTGAATTTAGAGCTACTTATAATTAATCTCTATAAATTGTTGCAATGAATTATTTAATTATTCAAGAGTGACAATTTTTTCAAATAGTTAGTTTACTATGATTTACCATGAATTTTTTACCAAATCTATTAATATTTTTTATCTTTTCAAAATCTGAATTTTTTATAGTGTTCAAGTTGTAATTATAAACACTTATATATAAAAGAAACAAAAACATATCTCTTACTTTACCTTCTCCTTCCTTTTTTCACCAAACTCATATTGGATAAGCTCAATTTCATTGCTAGTGTTTTAGGGTCCAACCACTATTAAATGTCTTGAAGCTTCAATTCTTAATTTTTTAAAAAGTATTCAAGTTTAAATGTTTTGGAGGGCCCATTCTTCATATAAAAAAGAGGTGTGGTGGTTTTAAGGATTATGAAAATGATTTGGATGAATGTAGTTTTCTCGGTGGTTGGATAATGAGTTTAATAAAGTGTTCTTACTATTTGATTCATTTTGCATTGCTAAAAAAATATGATAACTTCATGAAATAAGCAAAATACCTACAAAACAATCTATTTTGAGTGGGTTTAGGGACTCTTAGATCAAAAAATTAATATATTTATAGAAAAAGATTAAAGTAAATGCATAAAAGATAGTTAAATCTCAAGAACTAGGTTGTTTATTTTTGTTTTGGTATGTATTAAATATGCTTTTAAAAAATGTATTTTTTTTTTTATAAATAATAGGTACCAAACATTGCTAATAGAGAAATTTTGAACTTTTTATCTGGATTATTCAAGTGATATCTCATGAACCTTATCTTTTTGTTTGAATAAATAAGCTAAAGGGTCATTTCACCTATATAATATTAATGAAGATGACATATTCCTTGCACATGCATTAATAATAAACATTTATTCATTACACGTACTAATTACATTGAAATGTGGCAAGCCACGAGGGATTAAAGAATACTTAGTATAGGATGTATAGGGTCTACTAACATTTTGGATCCATGTTATAACCCTAGGTTCAATAAAACATCCCAGGGGCCAGGTGGTGGGCTTGGGCCAGGTGGTGGGCTTAGGCCACAAGCCCATACCTAAATAATACCCTAGACTAGTGATAGGCTATTACGTTGGGCCCATGAGTGATGTCAGGTCCGAAAAACATGTCAGGCTAGCGGTCTTGGTGTACGGCCTAGGCCATGCACACGTGCCCCAAAACCCTTAAGGCCGATAAGCCTAGCCTCCCTTGTACTCAAGACACGAGCCTAGGCCCAAACCTATTTTTGGATTCTCTCCCGAGCCTAGACTATCTTAAAAATAGGCTCGATAAAAAAAAAAGTTATTTAGAAATACTAATAAATCCTTCAACATTAGATGAGTTTGGTGTGAATTAGCATGGCAAGTAATTTAGGAGACACAGCCGGAGAATGTTCACCGATGGGAAATTTTCTATATTAGATAAGTCCTGAATATTCAAGTATAGAGTTGACTGGAGTCCTTGTTTCACAAAATTACACAATTAGGTCCTTGATTCTGAACTAAATCCTCCCCCTTCACTCTATTATCTCAATCATGAATGTCAAAATCACAATAAAAGAAATTCATTTAAATTTGCTTGAAGAAGAGTCATATATAGATAATTTGAAGAGGGTATTGTTAAAAGCCACCACGAGTCCAGTCACGAGCTAACGGGGAATTATATTGGAAAATTTGAAAAAAATACATTTTTTTAAAACCAGCAATTAAATTTTGAACATCTCAACATTCATGTTAAAAAAAAGGAAAAAGACTGGGGGACTAAGTTTATTAACATATAGAAAACCGGAAGAACTATTCAACAATTTCTCACACCTCATGGACCAATTAATTTATTTCAAGAAAGCTGCAAGGACTAATATAGAATTAATTCTAAATTTTGATGTCTTGAGATTGGAATGCTATATAGGATCCACTAAAAGTCGAGCGGGGTTGGCATCGAGCTTTGTAATAATGCTAACAATCTTGACCATCCATACCTTGAGTTTTAACGGCTTGATAGAATCGAATTCACATGACTAATAAAATGCAAGCATATCAAAAGAGAAGTGATTTGAAAAATGTGGTTGAGATTATTTTTGAAAGTGTTTTTTATGTAGAAATATATCAAAAACATATTTTTTTATTTTTTTAAATTATTTTTGATATCAACACTTAAAAATGATCTAAAATCATCAAAATTTTTAATTTAAAGTGAAATATAAAAATAAAATTTTTTCAAAAATATTTATGAAACACAATGCCAAGTAAGACCTAATCTCAAACACTTTCAATCTTAACAAACACAAAAAATAATTTTGTTTTTGTAATGCTCTCTCTAAATATATTAAGTATATATTTATTGAGAATATAAGATAGTCCCACTGGGATTGAATATTTTGGGAAAAGTAAAAGTCACGTGACCTCTTACAATGCAAACCACAAAGATAGTGACTAATTATTTAAAGATAATTGCTCTAAATTCACTTCTCCTCTCAATAATTTTAGCTAACAACCACCAGGAGCAAATCCAACCATTCCCTTAGCAACATCATAGACCACCTCGTATGTCTTCTGCTGAAGATTCCCAAAAATGGCTACATCTTTGTCATTACGATTGTCTCTGAATGCTAAACACACCTCTTTCAGACCATTCACAGGAAACATGATCCCCGAAACATGAATATCCACCTCAACCCCACCTTCGAAGAAGACACTAATCTTAGGTATTGTAATGGGGTCGTTGGCTTGCTTACTGAAATCATAGCATGGCTGGATGCCGGATGTTCCTTTTGTCAAAGTATATTTTTTCATCTGTTCTTGGAAAGCCGAGCTGAGAGCAGAGTAGGCTGTGGATGGCAGATATGTCAATGTTGTGCCAGAGTCGATTATTGTTCCACCAGTCTTAAAAACCGACGCGTCTATTGCTAGTTTGCGACCTCCAACACTGATTCCAGCAACGTCGAGGCCGTATAGTTCTTTGAATTTTGTGTTTATTGGAGTGAATTTTGCAGCGTTTGAGACTTCACCACCGAAACTAAGGTGACCGGTCGAGCTAGAGGAAGCCGGCAAGCAATAGGAGAAGAGGTTTTTGTATTTCGAGGAAGTTTGCGATGGTAAGGCTATAGAGGAGCGGCCTAGCCCTAGCAAACCGGCTTCACCGGAGAATTTGCCGTCATTCTTCTCACCACAACCGATCACAAAGTTTTCGAACACGTCCGAGGGCGTGATGGTTAGCGTTTCTGTGGCGAGAAATCCGACGGTGACACCACTCCCGTATAGGACTCTATAAAGGCACGTACCTGAAGAGCAGCCCTGGGCGCTTTCTGCAGGGATGTTAAACATATGTTTGAAAATGAACCATGTCCTGATAATGATCTCGAAAAATATATTATCACCTCCGATTAAACCCTATCTCTAACACACCTGTTTGCGGATAAATTTGATTATTAAATAGAGCAGTGATGCTGGTTACCTTTAGCAATTGACTTGCACGGTTCCGAGAGACAAGAGAGGTTTTTGTACGAGGTTGATTTGGTAGGATCGAACTTCACATCCTTCTGTGGAAAGCAACCCCCTAAACATGGCTCGCATTGGGTCCAAGTAAGGTCGCTACCAGTATCAAAAAATGAGCGAGAAATCTTTTTTGGTGTGCCGAGACCTACGGCAACAGTATATCCGCCATAGCGAGTGGATGGAATTGTAGTCTTCTTCTCACCAAGAACACCAGTAGTGCTTGAGTTCATGGAAAGCCGAGCTCGAAGTGATTTCACTCGGAGTTCGTCTTGAAGGACGATTTCGGCTGCCGAGGGAAATGTTTTCGGATCTCCAGTAACTGAGCATGGACCATACTTGCTCACCACTTTTAGCGACGAAGCTCTGTTGAAAACTGAGATACAGCATTGGAATTGATTAATAAATGTAAATAAATAAATAAATACTGATTTGACTCATGGTTTCCGAACCTATAATATAAATCAAAATATGCTCTTGACAAATGGGAATTATACGGAATTGAAATTGACTATTAACACTTTTGCAATGGGCTTCAATTTTTTCCCGAGACATTTAGGGGAAAAAAAGAGTATTTAATTGTCATCTAAATGCAACACAAGGACTAAATTGCAACACAAGGACTAAACTGCAACACACACACGCACGCAAGTGGTCAGACATGAATCGTAACGTGTAAAGTAAAACACAGAATTAAAAGACGACGGAAAATATTAATAAATCATGATCTAACCCTTGGTAGATTGGTCGCAGACACTTGATGGCAAAAGAGAGTTGGCAGGAACACTGTGAAAGTGATTTTTTGTGGTCCTATTTGCTGAAACGGTATGCCCTTTCTTGGAAGAGCAAAGAAGAAAAAGAAAAACATGGAGGAGGAGGAGGAGGAGGAAGGCAGGTGAGGTGGGAGTAGCCATGAGAAACAAACACTTCACTTCGTCGTCACAGATTATGATACCTCGTCGTTTTCTTGGCTAGCCTCACTGGCCTTATATAAGCTAAACAAGACGGATCACTCACAGCCACAGGCTATGCATGGAAGACCGACCTTAATAAATCCAAGTCAAGCTAACTTGTCTCCATTATTGTGAAAGGAATCAAGGATGGCAATTCCAGCTAGGCAAGATTTTTATTCTTTTTGATTGGTTTTTTTTCTTCTGATTTTCAATTTTTTTTTTTATAAAAAAATTCAAATCAATACTTTTCCGTTTTTTTCTCTCAATAGTTTTAATATTTTAATGTAGAAAGATAAAAAAAAAATGTTATTTTTATATATTTTATTTTAAAACTATTTAAAAAAAAACAACATACATCTATTACCGAACACAATAGCAAGGGAGCGTTCATTTCAGTTTTTACACACCTCATAATCAATCTTAAAATTAATAATTATATAAATTTTTAATAATTATCATATAATTAAAACCTAAAACAATAAAAAAAAACAAATCTTTTAGTCTCCTCACGATATGAACACAATAGGAAGCTACATCGAAATGAACAAAATAATTCTAGTAGCCCTGTTGCCTCGACGTAAACGATAAAAATGGATTTGTCGTGAGAGATGGGTTATTGGGGGATTCAGACACTGTCGGATGTGATGGGTACAAGCCTTTCAAGAATACTATACATGTTTATTTTAGAATGTTTAGGATTTAGAAATATATTAAAATAATATTATTTTATTTAATAAAAATATTAATGTGTCAAAATGATTTGAAAATAAAAAACAATTCCAATAAAAAAAAAAACATTTCATCCTTGAATTACCCTTCAATTTGAGTCAACATCACTTTTACTTTAAATGAATAGTTTTCCTACTTATTGTGTTGGGAATAGACTTGACGAAGACTTGGATTCTAAAAGGTGCTGGCCACTAGCCTAACACGTCGATCACATTGTTTACTTTCAATCTTTAAAGTGTGTTCTTCCCCAACTTAAACAAATCACATTGTTTCATGTAATGTGAAATGGTGTAGTTTTCCTTTCTCAATTGAAATTAGTTTTTTTTTTCTTTCTAATTTAATCATGCCAATTTCAATCAAGTCCTTCCACTTCAGTGTCTTTTACTCTTTAATCCATAGATTTTTTTTTTTTTTAAATTTTGTCGATTTTCATCTTTTGCTCTTAATTTCTTTTGATTTCACCCCAGCTAAGCTACAACATGCCATCTAGTTTCTCTAGTATTTAGAACTCTTGTTGCATTATAATAAGTTTGAGTTTATCTTATCTCCTACATATTTCATTTCAGCTGATCTTACATTCATTTATTTGTAATCGGCCGGTGAGATTCTTGTTTGTCATCTCAGCTACAGCCCCCAGGGGCAAATCCAACCCTTCCTTTCACACCATCATACACCACTTGATACGTCCTCTGCTGAACATTTCCGAAAATGGATGTATCACTATCATCTCCATTTCCTGCGAAAGCTAGGCAAAACTTCTTCGAACCGTTCACCGGATACAGAATCCCTGAAACATCAATATCCATCTCGACTCCACCTTTGAAGGTCACACCAACCTTGGGGATCCTTACCGTCTCATACTTACTGAAATCATAGCACGTATCGAAAATAGAATACCCACTTGTCGAGGGATAATCTGTCATCAGTTTTTTAAATTCCGAGCTGAGCTCGGAGTATGCTGTCGGAGGTAGTCTCGAGATGACCGTGCCAGAGTCAATAACGGTTCCGGCTGAAAAAGCCGATGCATCTATTGATAGCTTGCGCCCTCCAACACTAAGTTCGGTTATATCCAGCCCGTAAAAAGGCGTCGAGTCGAAGTCTGCAGACAAAGGAGTGAATTTCACAGACTTGGAGACTTTTCCACCGAAACTGAGGTAGCCATTGGAGCTGGAAGATGCTGGCAGGCAATAAGAGAAGAGCTTTCTGTATGTTTTAGCAGTTTGTGATGGGAAGGCTAACTTGGTCCGACCGAGTCCCAGCAAACCGGCTGCTCCTCCGAATAGGCCTTGGTTTTGTTGCCCGCACCCAAACAAGAAGTTCTTGAACACATCGGTTGATGAAAGGGTCAAGGTTTCTGTCGCAGTCAATCCGATCGAGTAGGAGCCGTCTCCATATTGCACTTAGTAAAGGCATGCCGAAGAAGAACAAGTTTTTGTTCCTTCTGCATGGTAGGGAAATATGTACAACTATGCTTAGATACCAGTACTCTTCATGACTAAAATCTCAATTTCTTAGCTCATATATATATATATGCGCCACAGAATCCAATGCGACAAAAAGCTTAAGAATCATTTGATATCATCGACGGTTTCTGTTTTATATTTCTATGTAGAAATTTGTGAAACAGAAACCGAAAACTTTTTTGCCTTGATTTTTTTTCCTTAGAAAGCAAAACCAATGACAACAATTTACACCAATTTCTAAAACCATTTTACTTGGTTTTGGAAAATCTAGAAAATTAATTAACTATTTTTCTAATGTTAAAAATACTTAGTTTTTATTTTTATTTTTATTTTTAAATTTGTTTATTTAAATAATATTAAAAAACAGCTTGGTTACTATATACCGTTAGTACTGTATAATTATTGTTCTAGGATAGATGAGATAAAAATAATAAAGACAGAGAGCAATTTTTTTTCTAATTTGAAAGCACAAAAACTCTTTGGAAACTATTTTAAAAACATATTTATTAAATATTTTGGTCCCTACTTTTTTTATAACTAAAAATATTTTTATTTCAACATATCTATTTTGTAACAAATAAACGTTAGTGTCCTTGATAAAGCCACTAAATTTCATTTTCTTATAGTGATTAATGCTACTACTAGTCCGAGTATAAGGTTATTTTTTTTATTCGATGAAACCCCATCATCTTTAGACATTTTTTATGAGTCGGGTTAAATAAATAAAACCTCAATTGTTTCACTCGATATTTATAATGTAGATCACAAGTTTTTTTATCATCGGTGGACAAGATATCTTGTTGCGTGCTTGCTTTACTATTGTACATTTGTACTAAGTGCATCGGAGTTAACGAGAGTTTCTTAAAATGGTTACCTGACGCGACTAAGTCGCACACCGCCGAGGAGCACGAAATATTCTTGTATGAAGAAGACTTGCTAGGATTTAACCTCGGCTCCTTCTGTTTGTAGCAAGTCTTAGAGCATGGCTCACATTGAGTCCAAGTGATATCGCTGCCGGTGTCGAATATGAGGGTAAAATCTTTCTTCGGTGTGCCGATACCCACAGTGACAACATAATCAGCAGCACCGATAGATGTTCCAGACGGGACCGGCAATGTAGCCTGCTTCTCTGGGAACTTGCCACGACTTGGGAGCCTTGCATGGATCGAGTCCACTCGATATTGGTCTCGAAGGAGGATTTCAATGTTCGAAGGAGCATCTGTTGCTTTCTCTTGATTCAGTATACCATTGCATGGGCCATGCCTGTGCACCACTTCCAGGGATAAACTTTTTGAAGCTGAAATGCGTTTACTATAAATTATGAGTGTGACTACATATAGGCACTTAATTAGATAATATTTTTACAACAATACATCAAAATCACAACAACAAAGAAGGGATTTAATAAACAGGAGATCCAATCATCTTGTGATTGGTGCTTGATTATAATTTGATCATATCCAATCCAAAGTAATCGTGATTAAACCAACATATACAGGAGATCCAAGTTGAATATATATTAATAAACATAAATCAAGATAAGATTGCTCGGAAGGTGATTAAACCTTTAGAAGAGTGGTTGCAGGCAGTTGGTGGGAGGAGAGAATTGACTTCAACAATATGAAGATAGCTTTTCGTAGCCTCATTCTCTTTAGCAGCATAACCCTCACTCAAAGAGCGTAGAAGAAGAAAAACATTAATGAAAAGCGAGATGGAACAAATTGGGGTGGCCATTGAAATCAAAATAGCCCTTCTCTTAGCTGTGCTGCCCCATCTCATAAGCTCATAGGGGCCTTATATACTATAAAAGAAACGGATGAACAAATTAATAATAATTAAAATAATATAAGTGACCTTATCAAATAAAAATGTAGCGCAATGAATGAAGACTTGGTCAACGATACCTTTTCTAGCTTCATATCCACCTTAATTGAAACCACCAAAGCATTAAATATTTAATAACCCTTTCTGGTGTTGCCCGGCCATGATTACACAAGCAGATTTCAGTACAGAAAAAAGAGGAAGGAAGCTTCCTTCATGTGTGGATTGCGGGTTCGAAATTATCTGGATAATCATAAATTGTAATTTTTAATTTGAAAAGTCAGGTGTTTGATTGAAAAATATTCACATATTTCCTTCAAATGAATTAGAACGTCGTGTTTTCTGAGTAATGGATTCAAGATTTTTGGCTAATAGAGCCAGAGTGACAAGTGCGCCACTAGCATCCCATTTCAGAGAAGTTTCTTCACCATGCCCATTTACCTAAACAATGATAAAAGTAATTAATTTTGAGCACTCTTAATTAATGGGATACCACTTTTTTTTGTTTAATTACAATGTGAATCCACTGTCGCCCACTAATTAATACTAGAATCTGTACCTTCTATGCATATCTTACAATTCACACTACAGTCATATAATCATCATAGTGTGGCATCAAAGAAATTTAAGGTCAAGGACTCTCACTGTGAAATCACGTAAGACTAAATTT
>CM054997.1:10055323-10120773 GCA_029030765.1 Salix suchowensis | reverse complement strand
CCATTATTCTGGGCCTTGTTTGTGATTCCTGTTTGCTTCAACTTTTTCGTGTTGTGACATGGAGGAAGCAAAGCAAATCAACGTTGAGGTATCAAGGGCAAGAGCAGCAGAAGAAGAAGCACAGGGAAAAGGGTTGGTGGATGGGATAATGGAGGTTCAAGAAGTCAGAGAGTCCTCTGGACCCCTTCAACCGAAGAGTTTTAACGGACTAGCCTCTGCCTACACCTTTCGCCAGCGACATGGATTCAAGGAGAAGGTATTTTCTTTCCCTTTTTAATTTATGGCTGTAATATTCTATAATCATGCATATTTTAGACCTTTTTTTCTGGGTTGTGCATGCCATGTTCATGATGTTTGTAGTTGTTGTTCTGGTCTGCTGCAGTCGAAGCTGGAACAGGTGGTGATCGAGGTAAACTTGGATAGTCCGAAGGCTGGTTACCTGGCCTCGAAACTAGCAGCTGAAATTGAAGGTAAGCATAGCAGTAAAGAAGATTTGCATTTTCACTTGGAAATCATAAGTGGTTCTTTGACAAATGAGAAATAATTGGATAACTTGCTTAATAGCCAACCGGAGAAGCACTTGTAGTCTCTGTATTTGAGAATGCACCAACTATTACCAACTATTCAAAAACCAAAAAAGAAAAGGCCTTAACATACAGCCAATCCAATCTAAATTGGGTTCCATGCTCTGTTGTTGCTGTTGATGATGATTCAGTCATGGTAGTTATACAGGCAATATGTCGGGTTTTTTTTGTTGTTTTGGTTTGTGTTTTTTGTGTGTGTACAATCAGGAAGTTCATCAAGTTATTTCATCTTGTTGATGGGTTTATTTTTGGGGAAATCAATAGGTGTGGAAAGTGTGGAGCTAGGAGGGCCAGATAGAAACCTATTGGAAGTGATAGGAGAGGGAGTCGATGCCGCACATCTTGTAACTTTGCTGCGAAAGAAGTTTGGAAATGCAAAGCTAATAAGCACGGGTCCTGTGAAGGAGCCGATGAAAGATATCATGGAAGATGAGCCCGTGCTGATCAAAGAAGAGGAAAATGAGCCAGTGTTGCAACCCCCAGTTTCACCATCCATTCCTCATTGTCTCCATCCGTATCAGTGAGGTTGAATGCTAAAACTGGCTCCCTTGTACTCTTGCTCCATTATTTTATTCAAGATAGAGTAAATGAAGTAGAGTTTATGCATTTCAATGGCAATGTTCTCTAGTATGAAAACTTTGTTTGAGAGTTGGCGGCCAAGCTAGTGACAATGGGTGCTCAAATCTCATGAAAGAAGAAAAGCAGGATTCACGTAAATCGAAATGTGCTTGCTTTAAATGCAAATTAAGCTTGTAGACTTAAATTTTTTCACTTATCACTAATCCTATTTTGTTATTTGCAATGGCACAGTCTGCAGTGGATATCGTTGAGACAAAGAAGCTGAATGGAGCAGTGGAGATGGAAACTAAGACAAACACTCACAGTAATCTCAGTCTGGAACACGCAGAGAGCTCATGTAAAACCGTAAGAACTACATCTTAGCCAATTTATAAATGAAAAACGGTGCTTCTGTGATTTTTTGAAGTTCTGTCAAATTTCTCTGGTGTAGAAAACAGCCGAGTGGACTCTACTAATCACTAGCTTGCTTCTGGAGGCTACATCTGCGAGTTTTGATCAGCTGGGCTATGCATTAACTAGCATGGTGATGGCATTTCTAGCTTTGCTTCTTTCCATTCTTGATATCATTCAAAAGGCTCGAGAGAAGGGAGTTTCATGTGATGGGAGGGGGCTGCTGCCCTGTTTTTATCGCCATGATTTCCAGAATCGCGAGCCTTTTGGTAGTGTTGTTGAGTACTTTGGATTTGCTGGTGCTGTCTGGCAATGCTCTTACACAACAGTAGGGTATCACTACACTCGTCAGAAGTTGGATAATCCAATCAAAATCTGTCTTCTACCTTTCCTTTTCGCTTTGTGTGTGCTGATTTCTAAGCTAGTTAAGAGTAGCCAACATGAACCGTTGGTAGAACTTAAACCCACATAAGAGGTAATATGTTTTTGGCAGATTAGAATATCATTTGATTGCACTAGTGTATGCATGCTCTAGATGTGAGGTTATTTTAAATTAATTTTTTTTGATATTTTTAAATTGTTTTAATATGCTTTGTTAAAAATATTTAAAAAAAAAAATATAATTTTAAATAAAAAAACACTTTAAAGTTTAAAAAACAACTTGAATTCTGAAAAAATAAATATACTTAAAGTAATAGGTTAAGGACCACGATGTATTAGATTTACAATACTTTTCAAAAGTAATTTTTACTTAAAAACTATATTAAAATAAGTTTTTTCAAGATTTTTTTAATATATATATATATTACCAAAAACATAATAGGTGTGGGGTGTTACACTGTCGCTTCTCTCACAAATCACTATGGATTGCGACAATATGCGCCCCTATTTTAGCCTTCATCCGCGCGGCAGAAGGGGCTGGGCAAACGGGGCTATTTTCGGTTTTTCCTTTTTCCCGTCCTTTTTTTTTAAAATATTCAGCCGTGAACAGTGCATTGACGATTTAGTCCTCGGTAATAAGACAAAATAAGGGTTCCGGCTGAGGGGCACCGGCGTAATTGCGTGCGAGCCGGACCGGTCCGGTCCGCCGCAACTTTTGATTTTTTTATTATTTTCTTAAATAGCTAAAGACAATTTTAGCCCCTAATAAGACAAAAACGCTGAATTGAGTATAGGGACAGGAAGGTAATTTACTCATATTTTTTAATTTTTTAATGCGGTGTCTGTCAGGGCGTGAGGCGCACGCTCCAGCCGGTTTTCCGCCTCACGCCCTGTTTAGGTGGCGCGTGCGGCGTCATGCGGTGGCCGGAAATTGGCTACCGGAGCCCTTCACGATGCGCCTCCGCGTGGTCTTCCTCCTGCGGTGGCGCGTGTAACCTACAAATATCCGTGGACGCGGCGGAGGCCGGTTAAAGCCGCCGACCATGTTTCTCTCTCTCCTGCACGTAAATGTGCAGGAGAGTCCCCCATTGTTGGTGACTTTTGCACTTCGGTCCCTCTACTTTTAATTTGGTTTTTGGTCCTGATTTCTGTTATATAAGTTTTGATTTAGTTCGATTGAGTCCTCCGATTTTAATTAATTGAATGTCAAAGTTTCACTTCGGTCCTACTACTTTCAATTTCCGGATTGACTGTATATAACTCAATTAATTCAGTACACAAGTTTTGATTTTTGCAATTTTGTCCTCTGATTTCAATTGAGAATAAATGTAATTTGTATTTCAGCCCTTTGACTTTTAATTTTTTAATTTAAGCCCTTTATATTTGATTTTCATTTCAATACTTATACTTTTATTTTTTTATATTTCTAGAATAATCCCTTACTTTTGTCCATGGATATATAAGTGTATTTAACACAATAATAATAATAATAATAATAATAATAATAATAATAATAATAATAATAATAATAAGTTAATTATTATTTGTTCTTACTCTTCTGTGTTTTTTTCCCTTTCTCCCGATAATTTGATAATATTTTTTTTTTTGCTTGTAATAGCAATAATAATATTTTTTTTCTTTTGTTAAAGTTTCTTGCATATTTTTAGTCTTTCATTTATTTTTGTTTCTTTCATTACTAACATAATAATAATAATAATAATAATAAAAAAAAAATATTTTTCTTGCTTGCTCTTTCTTTAATGTTTTTTTTCCCTCCGAATAATTTGATAATTTTTTTTTTGTTTTGACAGTAATAGCAATATTAGTTTTTTTTTTAATTTTTTATTAAAGTTTCTAGGATATTTTTAGTCTTTCATTTATTTTTGTTTCTTTCATAATAATAATAATAATAATAATAATAATAATAATAATAATAATAATAATAATAATAATAATAATAATAATAATAATAATAATAATTGAATTGTTTCTCTTACTTATTCTTTTGTTAATGTTTTTGAGTTTTTTTTCCCAGGATTATTTAATAATTATTTTGTTGTTTTCAAGGGGTTGATTTGTGATTACACTTTGCACATTGCGGCTAATTAAAAAAAAAGCCAAGAACCGAAAACACCCCCAGAAAAAAAACACAACACACCTGATCACCAAGCCCATTTTCTTTTGTGATCTTTTATAACGCAGTGTCTTTATTCTAAAAAATATTATTTATGCTTGCGCAACAAACTCTACTTAAAAATTGCTACATTTTATCTCATAATCTAGAATTTTTCTTAATTATATCATATAAATTTATTGTTTTTGATTTAATTATGTTAAATTATATACATAAAAATACTCGCGGCAACGCGCGGGCAATATAGCTAGTATATATGTAAAAGAAATCTTTCAAATCTAAATATCAAGTCCTTCGGAAGTCATGTTGATTAGATGTTATTGTCTGTCAATGTTCTTGCCCAGCAACATAGTATATCTATTATAAAATAAACTAAACAAGATTAGTGTTTTATTGTAGCATGTGAATGAAAATATTATGGATTGTAATAGTATTTTTGGGTCGATTCAGTTTTTTAGTTCGGTTGGGTCACCAATTTATTATTTTTTTGTACCGTAAAATAATCATTTTATCCCTCGAAAAAAGATAAAAAAAATAGCTCTGGCCAGGGGGTGCCGTGATAATTGCACATTCCATTGCATGGTGAAATAACCCCTTTACCCTCCAATAAGACAAGCCATGGCTTGCCTGTGGGGATGTTTCATAAATTTCACATTGTTTTTGAAAATGTCTAAATACTAATCTACTCCTCAATAAGACAAAAATAAAGAGTTGGCTATAAGGGTGTTCTAGTAATTTACCATCTATTATTATTATTATTATTATAATTATTATTATTATTATTTTCTATCGAATATTGTGCATGCATGTGACACATACACTGACAGTATTTTCAGCCTCATGCCCACTTCGAGTGGCATGTGTTGGCGTCGTCTGGTGGCGGAAAATATTCATCCGGCGTCTCACCCGATGTGCCGGTCGTGTACTCTTCCTCATGGTGTGGCGTGTCGCAGCACACAATGACCAGATTCATGACAGTGGGCAATTGAATGGTTTTTTCCCCTTTTCTCTTTCCTGGAACGCTAAACTACATAAAAGCCCCCGTGTTTATGGTTGTTTCATTTCAGTCCCTGATTTTTTAATGGTGCTGTAAGGCCTTTATTTTTGTTATGTGAGTTTTAATTTGTTTCAATTGGATCCTTCGATTGAAATTGATTATATATTTATGTATCAATTTGGTACTCATTCTTTTAATTTTCCGGATTGGTTTTAAATCCCTTAATAAATTCGATACAAAATTTTTGATTTTTTAAATTTTATCTTTTGATTGAAATTGATAATATATTTGGTTTTCATTTCGACTCTTATATTTTTAATTTTTTTTTATTTTTTTATTATATTTCTGAAATAGTCTATATTTTTGTTCATGTTTATATATGTGTGCTCTTAGCTTTGATTTTTATTTATTGAGGTGGTATTGTTTTTGAAAGATTTAGTTCTTAAATTTTAGTTTGTATTTGTGATCATTTGAAAATTGATATTTCTATTTTTTTCTCTCTTTGTTCTTTCTTTTAGTTTTTTTATTAGTTTTTTTTTATTTTCAAGTCAAGTGATTTTTTCTCAGCTAATAATTTTTATTTTTGTTTTATCATTTATTTTATTTTTATTGTTTACTCTTTTGTTAAAGTTTTTAGGCTTTTTTAGTTTTTGATTTAATTTTTTTATTATTAACACAATAATAATAATAATAATAATAATAATAATAATAATAATTTTAGTTTTGTTCTTGCTTACTTTTTCATTAATGTTGTTGAGTTTTTTTTTTTTCCCCTCGGAGTAATTTAATAATTTATATTATTTTCTCTTTTGTTGAGGTAATATGTTTTTTGAAAAATTGTGTTCTTAAATTTTAGTTTGTATTTATCATTATTTAAAAATTTATATATTTTATTTTTTTCGTTGTTCTTTCTTTTATTTTTTATTTTATTTTCACGTCAAATGATTTTTTTAGGCTTTTTTTTTATTTAATTTTGTTTTTTTATTATTAATAATAATAATAATAATAATAATAATAATAATAATAATAATTGTAGTTTTTTTTATTGCTTCCTCTTTTATTATTATTTTTTTGAGTTTGAACAAAAAATATTATTTTGATATATTTCTGAACAAAAAATACTTTTAAAAACAATATTAAACACATTGCTGAACAGTAACTAAGTCTTAAAAAGTGTTAAAAGCGCTAGTCTAAACTAGACCGAGTAAAAAAAAAAACGATAAAACTTGACTAATCATTCTAAATATTTAGGGTTTACTTGTGATATTAAAAAGTTGTAATTGAATTTTATTATGCGGATTGATCCTTCAAGACTTTCTTCCAGGTTAATGAAAGGGGAATAAAAAAAAAGAAAAGAAAAAAAAACGAGCATTGCAAGACGGTGTCACCTGTTACGTTTTCAGATAAACATATTCATATCATTATTCTAAAATACATTTAATATAATAATATAATAAAATAAAAAAATATTTTTATGTATAATATTTTAGATCTAATATTACTGAAGAAAAAAAAGACAACTAAAAAAAAACAGATAGACTAATTTACCTAGGTTATTTGTAATTAAAAAACTATACAAACCACTTCCCGTTTCGATAACATTGTTAGGGAAAAAAAATCATTTCTAACATATTTTATCTAATACAATTTTGCTAATTAAATATTAAAATAACTAATTATAGCACGACAAAAAAATTTAAGTTTATTTCTTCAAAAAATTACAACAATTTTTATTTATATATATATATATATATATATATATATATATATGACCTATTTATTATTATTCTAAAATATTTTTAATATAAGAATATGAGCAATAAATTTTACAATCAGTTTCCGACATATGAAAAAAAATCAATTCTAACAGTTTTTATCAAAAGAGTTTTAGCAGTAACAATATTCAATCACTTTTTTAGTAGAAAAAAAACTCATTTTTAATAGATTTTATCAAACTATAATTTTACTCATTAAATATTAAATTAGCAAAATATAAAATGCATAAAATCAATCCATTTTTTTAAAAGATAAAAAAAGACTAGTGCATCAGGCGGCTAGTCCACTCGTATATACTATTCTTGGTCTTCGTAGTAAGAAAAAAGCAAGACTGTGTCACTCGCTCCCTTTTTGTTTCCTTTCTCCTTGCATTTTTTTGATCCTCAAAGCATCCATTATTCTAGGCCTTGTTGTGATTTCTGTTTGCTTCAACTTTTTCGTGTTGTGATATGGAGGAAGCAAAATCAAAACAACGTTGGGGTATCAATGGCAGCAGCAGCAGCAGAAGAAGCACAGGGAAAGGGGTCGGTGGATGGGGTAATGGAGGTTCAAGAAGTCACAGAGTCCTCAGGACCCCTTCAGCCGAAGAGTCTTAACGGACTACCCTCTGCGTACAATTCTGACTTTCGCCACCGAAATGTATCTAAGGGGAAGGTATTCTCTTGTCTCGCCGGAAATAGTGGGAAATAGTTTAGAGCTCAACTTCTCTGTGTTTTCTTTCCCTTTTTAATTTATGGCTGTCATATTCTATAATGATCATGCATGTTTTAGACCCTTTTTTCTGGGTTTGAGCATGGCATGCTGCTTTTCCGATCATGATGTTTGTAGATGTTGTTCTGGTCTGCAGCAGTCGAAGCTGGAACAGGGGGGAAGCGATGTAAGCATGTATAGTTCGACGGATGGTTACCTGGCCTTGGAACAGGCACCTGAAAATGCAGGTAAGCAAAGCACTAAAGAGGATTTGCATTTTCTCTTGGAAATCATCGGTGGTTCTTTGACAAATGAGAAATAATTGGATAACTTGCTTAATAGCCAACCGGAGAAGTATTGGAAATACAGCAGTAACAGAGGAGAGGATTGGAGGGTTTAGGGTGCACACTCAGATTTTGGTAGAATACAATACATTAAGAAATGGTACTCTCACATCTTTTCATTATGAAACTCATACAATATATATAGACATTATAAAATGTCTTTTACAATATACAAAGTACTTAATTAATATTGAGACTCTTCAATACTTACTCTAGATTCATAGTATTTCTAGATTCATAGTATTTCTAACGTGGATAGTAATGCATTGTACTAACTTCAATACACTTAATCTTGAAAATTAAGTTTATTAACTAACAAGAAGCACCTGTAGTCTCTGTATTTGAGAATGCACCGACTATTCAAAAACCAAAAAAGAAAAGGCCTTAACATACAGCCATTGTGTACAATCGGGAAGTTCATCAAGTTATTTCATCTTGTTGATGGGTTTATTTTGGGGAAATCAATAGGTGTGGACAGTGAGCAAGGAAGGCCAGAGAGGAACCGCTTGAAAGCGATAAGAGATGGAGTCGGTGCCGTACGTCCTGCAAATTCCCCGCGCCAGAAGTTGGGATATACAAAGCTAGGAAGCCAGAAGGAGCCGATGAAAGATGTCATGGAAGATGAGTCCGTCCTGAACAAAGAAGACGAAAAGGCGCCAATGTTGCAACCCACAGTTCCACAATCCATTCAAGATAGAGTAAAACTGGCTCCCTTGTACTCTTGCTCCATTGTTTCATTCAAGATAGAGTAAATGAAGTAGAGTTTATGCATTTCAATGGCAATGTTCTCTAGTATGAAAACTTTGTTTGAGAGATGGCGGCCAAGCTAGTGACAATGGGTGTTCAAATCTAATGAAAGAAGAAAAGCAGGATTCACGGAAATTGAAATGTGCTTGCTTTAAATGCAAATTAAGTTATCATTAAAAGCTAGTGACAATGTTGTAGAATTAAATTGTTCACTTATCATTAATCCTATCATGTTATTTGCAATGGCACAGTCTGCAGTGGTTACCGTTGGGACAATGTACACGGAAACTAGTACGAACACTCGTAGTAATCCCAGTCAGGGAAACGCAGCGAGTTCACGTAGAAGCGTAAGAACTACATCTTAGCTAATTTTTCAATGAAAAATGGTGCTTCTGTAATTTTTTGAAGCTCTGTCAAATTTCTCTGGTGTAGAAAACAGCTGAGTGGGCTTTACTAGTCGCCAGCGTGGTTCTGGAGGCTACATCTGCGATTTTTGAACAGCTGGGCTATCCATTAACTAGCATGGTGATGGCATTTGTAGCTTTGCTTCTTTCCATTCTTGATCTCATTCTCAAGGCTCGACAGAGGGGGATTACATGTGATTGGTGTTTTTATCGCCAATCAAACCGTAATTCCCGCAAGCCTGTTGCTAGTCTTGTTCATTACTTAGGATTAGCTGGTGCTCTCTGGCAATGCTCTTTCACAACAGTAGGGTATCACTATACTCATCAGAAGTTGGTTAATCCAATCAAACTCTGTCTTCTGCCTTTCATTCTCGCTTTGTGTGTGCTGATTTCTAAGGTAGTTAAGAGTAGCCAACATGCACGGTTGGACTCAAACGCAGACTAGAATATCATTTGATTGCACCAGTGTATGCATGCTCTAGATGAGGTTAATGCAAACGGATTTCAAAATATATGTATTTTGAAAGAACATTAATTGATGACTTTTTTTCTTATTTTTTCTTATGATTTTGATTATGCGAGTATCAGAAATAAAAAAAATAATATGAAAAGAATTATTAGTTTTTTGTTCGCAATGTTTCCGTGTCGTGCCAGCAGGGTGTTTGAGATAATAATTATATTTGATCATATCAACTAATTACAAGAGTTTAAACTTACAGGGTGTTTGAGATAATAATAAAAAAATATTTTTCACTTGAAAATAAATTAAAATAATAAAAAATTATAAAAAAATAATTTAAAATACTAAAAAATTAAAAAACACAGTTTGACAACGCTATCAAACACCTTTTATCCCATATAAGGTTTAAGATCATAAGCTTTTCATGTCAACTTGGATCTTGGTTGTGAACATGATTGACTATGGGGTGTTTGGGATTACGATTGGAAAATATTTTTGATTTTTTTTTAATTTTAAATTTAATTTTTTTTAAAAAATATCATTTTAATATATTTTTGAATGAAAAATACTTTCAAAAATAACTTCAATCACGCTCTTAAATAGTCACTGCATGTTTTCAAAAAATCTTTTATTTTTTCACTTGAAATTAGATGTTTTTTATTTTTATTTTATTTTAAAATGATGATATCATGATTTTTTTTTTAAATAATTAAAATTATTTTTTAATACAAATACAAGATAATCTTTAGCGAATCGTGTGGTGTGTTTATTACTATGTAAATGATAAAAACAATTGTTTTTTTTTACAAGAACTCAACGTGGCAGCATTTCAGGCATCAACTCCAAACAAGAACAATTCACCAAAATCCAGCGTATCCTCCCACCCTGCTCTGCCGTCGACTTCACTACCTGTACTTTAATCCCTTCCATTTCTCTCCCTTCGTTTTCAAACTATTTTTTTCTCATTAATTAAAAAGAAAAAAGAAATTAGGGTTTTCTTCAAAATTCTGAAAAATATGGAGAAAATCAGAAGACCGTCTCATGCCGGTTCTTGGTACACCGACAACCGTATGTCCTCAGTCTCTCCCTTACATTTTTTTCAATCAATTGTATTATCTATACATGTATATATTAATTTTGTTGTTAATTTTAGCTAAAAAACTTGAAGAAGAACTTGAGGGATGGCTAAGTGCTACTGGATTAACGAAATCTCCTGATGTTCGCGGTGTTATTGCTCCGTATATTACTATTGATCCCTTAGTTTTGATCTTTTGATTGTTTCTTCTTTTTTATATATATAATTAATTTGTTTTTTCTTTTCTTTTCTTATTATTTTGGATGGAAAAATGGAAACTTTAGACATGCAGGCTACTCCTATTCAGGCCGTGCTGCTGCTTATGCTTTTCGGAAATATTGACCCTACTAACATGTTAGTCGGAGAGTTTATTTTCTATCTGAGTTGTTTTTCGAATTTTTTTTAATTTTTGTTTATACACACGCATCTATTCAGGTAAGTTTTGTGATAATGTGGTGTGATTTTGTGGAAATGTGATACGGGGGTAGTGTTTATTTTTCTGGGTATCACATTTCGAGGAGAGTGATTCTGATGGGAAAGTAATGATTTTTTGCTGGTGATAAGTGAGCATTTTCTGTTTTGGTTTTTTCAGTACACGGGTATTCCTTCTTGGTCCGTCACACCATTACTATACACCAAAATGTGCTCTTTCAACAGCTGCAGTTTACGAAACCCCGATAGGGGACTTACCTATTGATTTGGAAGGTACTGTACCTGCACGGTTTGGTTTTTTATTAAGCTGGAATGCAAGTTTTGAATCATCATTTAAATGGATCGGTTTGATTTAGCTTTCACTGTTGGTTTGATGCTCTGTTGGTTTGTGTGATTGAATGAATTATGTTCAAATTTGGATCCTTTTCAGTCATTGAGGAACTTAAAGCCACGGGAAAATTTGAGTTGATGGATCTTCAGGTTGATGAGGCTGAACATAGCATGGAAATGCACTTGCCGTATCTTGCTAAAATATTTGAAGGGTAATTTTGCATAGAAAATTTCGCTATGTTGGTGTTGTTCTTGGCTCAACTTTACTGATTTATTTTTGTGTTTTTGTTTATTTATCTGTCCATGCATTGCAGGCACCCAGTGAAAGTTGTACCCATCTTGGTTGGATCTCTTCATACCAATAATGAGGCCATGTATGGCCGCTTGTTGGCAAAATATGTTGATGATCCGACTAACTTCTTTTCTGTCTCTTCAGATTTTTGTCACTGGGGTTCTCGGTATGTTCCATTACAATGATGGTTTCATGGTACTTTTCTCCTAAATGTCTTTGAAAATAGAGTCTACGATTGGGATTATTCTTTAATTTGCATCCATCCCACACATACACTTGTACTATGGACAATACTGAGTAACTTTTGTTGGAGGTCCCTTTTCTTTTTCCTCACAATCAAAGTTGGAAAGTTGTATTTCGTTTTTAAATGACCATTAGCATTGCTTTCCTCATAGCCTTGCAAGGTCTATTCTTCAATTTGCCTCATTGTATGTCTGAGAATTTCTTTGAAGAACTTGATTGAATGTCAGATGCCTCTGAGCCTGCTTAATACATTACGTGAAGGAGTCTTCTATTCCTTAAGATGAATAGATCTATATTTTGTTCAGTTCATGAATTAGAGAAAAAATTGTCACATGGTATTTGATGGTCATTGTATGTTATCCATTTTTGTATATCTTTAATTTCTGTAAAGCATGATATTCATCAATTTGTGCTGATTGTTTTCTCACAAGTCACAACCAGACACAATATTTTGAGTAGTGGTTCTGTTGAAAGGCATTTGGTTTACCTCATGTATTTAACCACCTCGTCAACTAATCTTGACCTGTATTTCCTTTTATTAGGTTCCAGTACACACACTATGACAAGAAATGTGGGCCCATACACAAGTCTATTGAGGCATTGGACAGGATGGGCATGGACATAATTGAAACAGGGAATGCAGATGCATTTAAACAATATTTGTCGGAGTATGATAACACTATCTGTGGAAGGCATCCAATCAGTGTTTTCTTGCATGTAAGTGCCCAAATCTATAAAAGTTACCGAAATGGCTTGATTTCATCACCATAAGATGTTTGCAGTGTCTTTACAACCACCTTCTCTTCCATTATATACAAGGAATTTCTGCCAGCCATGTTCTACTTATATTTGATTGAATAATTCATGACATTTGCTCTCACACCTACCACACCAATGAGAAATTTTGTTTTGAAATGCTGTTTAAAACTGCTGGATATTTTATTTTTCATGACCTTTAGTTTATATTTTGCCATTTTGTTTGACATCTATGATACTTTCAGATGTCGAGGAATTGCTCAACAAAGATAAAGATCAAGTTCCTCCGGTATGAACAGTCTAGTCAATGCAAAACAATGAGAGACAGCAGTGTCAGCTATGCATCTGCGGCAGCGAAGGTGGATGCGTGAAGTTGGGATATCAAGCAATTCCAATATACTTGTGTAGAAGCAATTGACTTGAATCTGGAATATTGAGCACTTCAAATTTACTCATGTGGAAGCAATTAGCAATTTAAACTTATTTGAGTTGAATGTATTGTGTAAATTTGAACTCGCATTTGCAAGAATTGTTTATGGAGTGGAGTTAACAATGAGGCCTGATTCCCCTTTCCTTGTTTGCTGTTCCAGACTCCATTTCTAAATTTTAATGTCAACAGGTGAGTGCTTATGGTAATTCAATTGCTTTGGGGGGTGGCAGCAGCAGCAGGGATGTGCCGTCATTGTCGTGTACTGGAAAAGGCCAAGCAAGGTAGCATAGCTCTTGACCGAAATAGGCTAGGATAAGAATAAAAATCCGAGTAAGAAATGATAGTTGTGATGATAATTTCACACTTAACATGAACTGACTTGAATGGATAGGAAGATTGTAGATTTAATCGGGTTCGGTTAGAACTTGAATGGATCGATTAAAACATAAGCAGGATGTTAGGTTTCGGATTGGTTTGGGTATGAAAATTGTTCTACCGAATCCAAACTTAAAATAAATAATTAATTTGAAGTTTTTTTAAAATTACATCCATCTCAAGCTATAGTCATGCAGTAAATAATACTAAATTTTAGCTTTCAAGTCTCGTTAATTTTGGACTATATTTGATTTCATAAACATAGCATGGCTTCAGATGAGTTTATCTTGACGAATATGGCTGGAAAAAGAAAACAGAAGATGGGAAGAGTTCTTTCCCTTTGCGTACAGTCATGCACGAGCACAACAATTAGAGGCAATCTTGTTAATTTCATATGTACCAGTTAAAAAAACGAAATAAAATGATGCAATTTTTATCTCGTTTAAAATTGTGGCCCGTTTCAAATATTTCCACTTTAATTTCGGTCAGAACATTCCAATTTCGTTCTGCCTGTTCTATTTTGATCAAATAATGTTTTTTTTTAAATAATAAATAAATTTATAATATCAAGTTTATTTTATTTTGACCAAATAATATTTTTTTTAAATAATAAATAAAATTTACAATATCAATCATATTTTTTAATCCGACCGTTAGATTGAGACGAAATTTTAAAAGTAATTTCTTGACATGTTTATATATATTATATTAAAATTTCATAGCAATCAGAAAATATAATAACCTTGCAAAATTGAAGATGATATTCTCATAATATTATATATTCATAATTATATTCAGAAAAATCATTTTATTGTTTTTTTTATATTAAATTACACAATTCTAAATAATTTTATTGTGTCAATTCTGTTTCGATTGGTATATATTTACAGTACAACCTCAAAACGACATGCCGAAAGACTCCGAAACCAAAACATTCATTCCAATCGAAAAAACAAAACATCAACCAAAATAAAATTGACAACAACTTCTGCCAGAGGAGGAGGAGAGGGTTTTGCAGAGGGAAGTTACGGCTGCAAGCAGTAGCTGGTCACAGTTGTGCATACCATCATGCAGGAGCATGATTTGTCAGAACCACCAGGCATGGTTTCTGTGAACGGCTAGGATCAGTCACTGCATGTAGCCATTGCTCTCCTTGGCAAAGCTCTAAAAACTAATGGAAATGCATTTTATTTTTACAGACAAAGGCATATCTTATTGGATGATACCATAAACGACTCTCTTAGGTATTCATTACATAACGAACCAGAAATACACAGACAGATGGCCTGCCAATGGCTCAATGTAGGCTTATTTAAAACACAGTTTTCATACGCTGAATTATCAATAATTAGCTTCGAGTTCAGCAGCTATTTTACTTGCTGATCCATTTTCATTTGCTGTCAACAAACTCCATTTACCGGCAGAAATCGGAGGCTCGAAGACTATAACACCACCATCTGTCAGTCCCACTGCGAATTGGTTTGGTTCCTGAGGATGTGCGGCAATGGCAGTCGGATACACTCCCAAACTACAGCCACAAAAAAAACCTCAAGATGGTGTTATTAGCTAGTTACCGGATCAGATACTTGACAAAACTTGAAATGAACAGGAATAACATGAGAACAACTATAAATGTATGAGATTGGACAGCTTCTCTGTCTCTAATTTGTTTCAAGAGTGTGCTTTACCTTGAAGTGGGGAAAAGGTAGGCAGTTGGATTAATCTGACAATATAACTGAAAATCTGAGGCATCAAATATAGAGACAAGTCCATCCAGAAAGCTGGCAAACACCATCTGGCCATCGCACGAGAACGTCGCATGGGAAATTTGTGTTGCAAAATCTCCTGGAACCCACTGTAAACATAAAAATAAATTGCCCAGGTGAGTCGAATTACTGGAATACACCTTGAGAGGGAGGGAGGGAGGGGGAGGGGGGAGGGAGGAGGGAGGGAGGGAGGGAGGGAGAACCTGCTTCACACATTCTAATTTTCTGGCTTCATAAATTGACAGGTGAGTTTCATGTACTGTAAGGAATTCTGTCTGATTCTGATGAAACTGGATGTGAGTATCTGTTGATAATGAAAAAGGAATTCTGCCATCGGGAATCTGCAAGAATCTGCTCCTCTGTTTGTACCACCCTTCAACATTCCAGACAAAAATCTGCAGAAGAATAAAGAACATGATTGTACAGAAGCACACTTCAGACAAATGACAGAGGTCAAGGTATCATTTAAATTAACACATTTACGCTTGGAAATGACTTTGAAATCATCATCAAGGAAATTCAGCATTATACATATCTAGTATAATCCAACACTAACCTGAGCATCTGATCCACAAGAAACAAGTAAATTCAGGTCATTGGAGAAGGCTAGACCAGAGACTATCTTAGAATGACCCTCAAGTATGGTAATAACCTGCATGAATTAAGGAGATGATAAAGCTTGGTTTTACTATAGTAAAGCACTGGATCATATCAGGAGAAATACATACCTTAGCTGAACGGACATTATATATTAGAATTGTGGAATCGTCTCTCCCTATAGCGAGTATGTTGTTATCTTGAGGGTGGAAAGCAATGCAAGTTGCTGCAGGTGGTGGTTGCATGATGGACAGCATCGTCTATTAAGTTTAATAATATTCAATTAAACATGCTAGTAAACTACCAAAACACATGAACAAATCCTAAAGATTAGAATACGTTGCATGTAAAGGGATGGTATTTTATATTCATAAGATGATGTTCAATAAAAAGTGAGAAAACCACCTATGGCAAGTATTTAAATTTCATAAACAATAATTTAAACCACATAAACTTAGAACAATTCGGAAATTATGACAAGTAATTGGAAGATTTGTAGTCAGATTGAATATGTAAAGATATCAAAGTATACATGACAAACAAGATCACATAGGGCTAATAAAAATGTAGGGGGCGTCATTTAGAACTTTTTAAATTTGTAGACTGCAAACAGCGGTTCATGATACCTTGAATTTCAGCAAGTTATACAGAGAGATTCTCCCTCCAGATGATGACATAAGATATGAATCATTCTTGGACAGGGCAAAGCAGGGAACCGTCTCTTCAGGGCTGCTGTCTGTAAGGTCATTTGTCATCAACCCTGAGTAGCTCCTGGGTTGCCATAGTTGAGGGGGAACTTTCGCAGTTGCCTACCATTAAGATTTCATTGCAACAGAATTATTAACAACAGTTAACACTGCATTTCAAATGGAAAATATAAATGGTTCAAATCTCTAGTTTTGCTCACCATGTCACTCAAGTCGAAGTCATTCTGCTGCCATTTCCAATATAAATGAGTGGCGTTTGATGTTAATGCCAAAATGGAGTTACCTGCATTGTTGTAAATGAGCCTCGATATCTGCATTTGTGAAAGATAAAAGCAACTGATTTAGAAACTTCTCATCCTTTTACAGTATATTGCAAATTTTCAGCATAAAGATATAAGCATTTGAGGCGGCTTGGATTCTCAAGCAAATGAATCGGTATCTACAAAAACAAAGATGTGTTTCTTTTGAATTACAATATAACATTTTTCAGATGGGTTTAGAAGCCTTCCATTGTTCAGATTTGTACACATGTATTGAGAAATCCCATCCTTCACATCCACTGCACAGAGAGTTAACAATTTGCAAAGCAAGAAACTTAAAACTACCTAGAAACCCTAAGGAGAAATAAAAAAAATAATCTATGATCATGGTTAAACATTTTAAATTGTGTCTACATCTGTAGGGACTTGAGAGACATGAGGCAGAAGACAGAAGGACCTACAAATAAATTGAAAGAAAAAAAAATGAAAAGAAGAATTTAGTAACTAAAACAAAGGACAGTCCGACCTTGTTCGCTTTCATATGCGAAGGAAGTCGCAGAATCTGGCACTGAGAAGGTCTGTGTAATTCAATGAGCTTCCCGCTCTTTGACATGGTGTCTTTTCCAGTAATTTTAGATTTCACTTCCCCCGAGTTTTCCAGGTTTCCATTCTGTAGAAGATTAAAACATTGCTTTAGTACCCCAAACTTATAAAGTAATTTCCAGTCATGACAAGTCCTACCAAAAGATACTACTGAATAATTAAAAACAACTCATCATGTCATATAAGTTATAGCATGAATCTCTGACAACACCGAGAGTTACCCACTTTTGCAACATCTTCATCTGAAACTTGAGCACAAACAACTTTTGACATTGCTTCACTAACAACCTGAAAAAAATAAAATCATCAGAAAGAGATCTATATTCTATCGCTAGTCATGACTCTGTATTAAACACGCCCACCTTCGTAAGAGTATCAGAGAAAACTCTTAAATCATCATCCAAGCAATTTTCTGTTGTATGCAGCAACTGAAGACTGCCATCTTTTGCCAGGATTTTGATCATGTTGTCATTTGCAGAAACAGCCAACAACGTGCCTTCCTTATTAAATCGAACACATGGGTTTGCCTTCACATCAGGGGGGGAAAGGAATTATTTGAGAAATTTAGACCACTATTCTCTGTAAGAGGAATATTTGATTGAAATTCAATCAAAACTACACTGAACCATTTATTTTGTAGAGTAGTAATATTTTGTTTAAATATAATCAAAACTATCACTTGTAATGTGAAAGACTTAATTAGACCTTCACCAGCATAATGATCTTCATAGCAAAAAAAGTAGCATCAAACTAGTCATGAGGAACTTACTGGTAAGCCTCCCTCTGCATCAATGGTTGTGAAAAGCTCAGTTTTGTTCATATTCCAAATTTTGATCACATGCTCATCACCAGCAGCTAAAACCTGGTTCTTCATTATATCAAACTGCACTACACTAGAAGGATTCTTTTGCAATCCAAGATAGGATCTTTTTATGGCACCTTCAGAGTCATCCCATTCAACAAGAAATGACTCTCCACTTTTGCTGGTCCCGCATGAGAAAAGCCTAAAAAGCATTTGATTGCAACATGATTTACCCTTCAAATATAACCAGCATGTGAAACATTGAAAAGGCAATTAAGAATGAGTAAACGAAACCTTCTATCACCACTATAAGCCATTGATGTACACCCCAGGCCAGGAGCATCATAATCTACTCTGGCTCCTAAATTATCATACAGCCAAACTTTTATGTTGCCATTCACCGATGTAGCAAAGACAAACTGAAGCAAAAAAAGAAGAAAAGTAAAGGTGGAATTATTATCAGTCTGAAACAATCAATGTCACCACAACAAGTACAAAAGAACCAACGGTGATCCTCACATGAACATTTCCCTTGCTGTAGGGACAGAGAGAATAAACAGGAGCATCATGGCCTTCAAAAGTATACATTTTGACACCGTTGATCGCGTCCCATGCCTTTAATGGTAATCAGAAAACGTCATCACTTTCTTTCCAAGACAGAAACATATATGTCTAATTCTGATGTAAAATAAACCAACCTTAACGATCTTGTCATCACCACAGGTAATGACCAAAAGTTGTTTCTCAGGGGCAGAGAAGGTTAGGTCATTTACACCACCAACATGAGCATCAATCTAGATATAAGAAATAAGATAATGAATAAGCTCGATAAGATAAATATCCAATGAATGGACAGCAAAGCCAAGAATTTAATGAAGAACATAACATGCTAGAAAGCTACCTCCAATTGCTGTCGCGCATCCTTGGCTTCATTATAAGAATATATTTGAACTAAGTGTTTTGAATAAGCAACCCCTGTTCAAAATAAAAGAAATAAGGATAAAGTAATGAACAAAACAAATTCTGAATGACAGGGTATTATCTTCCATTATCTTTAAAAACTTACCAAACAAACAGCCTTCTGGACTCCAGGCAACACGATTAACAGAAACACTAGGATCCTTAAGCAAAGTTTGCCTGGATATGTGCAAGAGCATTCATATTTCAGAACCATGATTGTTTAATGGAAACATGGTATGGAAGGTGACGAACCTTGAACATCATTGAGCATGCTGCAATATCCCAAACCTTAAAATTCCTTGAAAGCAAACTTTCCCCTGAACTAACTTCCCATAATCCAACGTCCCCCACAGTGGTTCCAACTGAAGTATCAAGCCATCAATTTCCATGAGTACAAAAATCAGTTTAAATAGGGTGCTTATCCCAAAATATTGAAGAAAAAATATATATCCTTATGAGTAAACCTAGTAGAACAGTCTGTTTTTCAGGATGAAATTCCATGCTCGTTGGAGATGACCCCTCATTTAATATCCTAAGAACATTCTTTGGCAAGTCATCAGAAATGTTAACAGAGCTTTGGTGAGGAAGAGAGGCATCTGATATTTCTTGCATGGCTGTGGATATTTCCTGCACGCATGAAATCCATGACTTAAGAAAAAAATCACTATTAATATTTACCAATATTTCAACAAAAAGAAATAAAAAATTAAACTTGCCTCGTCAGAAGGCCTTTTTAGGCTTACAATTCTGTTTTTGGGAATAAAAATGTCATTTACAGTAGTATTGTCCTCAAAAACCTCTATACTAGCTGCTACAGACATAGAATAGATAGTTAGCGATAAAAGGAGTTTTTTCTCTGTAACCACAGTAATACTTCTTTCACAGAAGGTCAAAGAAATATTAATGAGAGAATCACAAACCACTACCCATGTTTGCTGGAACTCCAAGAGACAAAGCTTCACTTGAAATTGAAGAGTGGGCCTCAGACGATGAAGTAGAATTTGAGGCTGAGGAGGTTGAAACTAGCACTGATGTTGACTGAGAAGGCTAGGCAATAACACTGAAGCTCATTAGAAGGATTGTGTATGAATACTGTTAAAAGGATGATCAAGCTGGGTTGGTTAGGAACCATACTTGAATCCACTATTGGAAAGGGAAAAATAAAATAAGAACTATCATCGTTCTTCTTGTGTCATACCAGTGGATTGCTATCACTTGCTGCTGAAAATAAATTATCATCCGATGGTATAGGTACACAGATGTGATCCACAAAAAGGGTTCTTATATCAGGATTTGGCTGTGGATATGCACAATGCATATGCTGCCAATTCAGACTGTCAGATAAAATGCAAAAATCAGTTTTATCTGAATGCCAAACAGGCATGTCTGGAAATTCTGCAGAGAATCCAACATGCATATGTGCATATAAAAATGCAAGTACTCGCATGTGCGTATCCAGCCCCTGCATTCAGTGTGTGGCTTGGTGTACTCGAGTTGTGATGTGGAGTTGAGAATTAAATGAAGGAAAAGAAAAAAGGAACCTTTGGTTTATGAGACGCCGTAGCCTATGATTTGCAATGTTTGGAAATTCCAGTTTGTCGCGCAAAAGGGGATTTGCTTCAATAACTTTCTTAAGCTCAACCATCATAACTTTTCTTGCAGACTCTGCATCACTATACATGGAGAGTGACTCATGGTCCCTGTTCAACAACTAGAGAAATTAAGCTTCTTGTACTATGCTGCTCCTATGGAATGTGAAAAATAATAATAACAACAAAAAAAATATATATATATACCACAGATTTGTACCTTATATTATTTAATGTCAAAAGCAAAGTCATTTCCTTTAATAGCTCCTCGTTGTCCGGGGCAAAAGCTTTCAATTCCTTCATAAGGATGTCTAAAGCCTTGGCACGTTCATTGCTGCAAAATCAATCAACAAATTATAGGTAGAATCGACGTGGAATACATAATGCTTGCAAAGTGATTGTGAAAGAAAGCAGCAGCCTTACTTGTCCAACACCTCAAGGAATTTCTGCTTCCTAATTTCAAAATAGATCTTTGTCGAGTATCTATTGTCATCTAATTTTGTGAAACAGGAAAGATATCTCTCAGCCTCATCCCAGTTGCCACTGCGTATCATTTCCTCAAAAAACTTCATGCTGAAGTAATAACCACTTTCGCGCTCAAGCCTAGGCATCGATGATGAAGGGGGGGGAAAGGTTACACACAATCAAACGATTCGTTAAAAAAATGCAAAATTAATCTGCAAAGGGTCTGAGATTCCCAAGATTGTTTGTGCTAGAGGGTAAGGGGAAAGGAACGTACATGCGAGCAGTTTCTTTGAACCCTTCCTCGTCTAAGAACTGTGAGATTAACAGGACAAGATCTTTACAAAGAGCAGCCATTGTCACCTGAACCTCTAAATGAATCCAAAACACTGAATTTGTTAAATTAAGATGATAAATAAGATAAACAATATAGCTAGCTTATTTAAATCATCAAGAAGATACTAAATCAAACTGTGCAAGTTCTAGCTGAAAATTTAAGGTGAACCATCCATACATAAAAAGTGAACAGAAACAAAACCCCATAACTTTTAACTCATGTCTTGGACATGAGCCCAAGACAGGCCAAAATGATAAAGAAGATCATCTGCTCAATTATAGACAACTCTCTCTCCAATCTCCATCGAATTATGAATAAATTAAGCAAAGAGATTTGATGATTTTCAAACAGAAGACAGTAAATCAGTCAAGAAATTCTGGGTTCTTAACTAATCAAGACAGTACCTTTTTAGCTGGAGATCACTAAAACTAAAGCTAAACACCACTTCACAGGATGAAAATTAACAAACTTTTCAAGATATAAGAGATGGGCATCAAAGAAAACCAGAGAAATGAGGAAAGTTATGTGTAAGCTCACCAGATAAGTGACAAAAAACAAGAAATTAGATTGACAGAGAGAGAAAGATCAGTGAGTGACCATGACTTTTAGCTTCAAAAAACAAAAGGGTCTCTTTCTCTGTGTTTTTATTACTTTAAAAGCTGAACTCACACGCTGCGTCGAAACTGTTTGTGTGCTAAGTAGCGCAAGGTTGGCGATGTGCACGAGATGATAAGTGCATAATTTGATAGCTGATAAGTCCTCTAAATGATATGTGATATGACGGAGTGGTTATAGAAGACGGTTGTTGTAGTGGGGTCCATTGAAAGACAAGGATAGTTCATTCAGAGAGTGCCACGTCAGGTTCAAGACACGTTATGCAAATTCTTCTGTCGTGTTCGAGTGTCCTATATTTTGTATGAAAATAATAATTTTTTTTATTCTTAAAACGTATTTAAAAAAAAACAAATACGATTCCAACTACAAAAATAAAATACCTTTCATGCTGTGCCAGAAACTTCCTTCAATAACATTGCAATTGCAAGAGCAGGGTTCGAGATGCGGCCACCTCACAGACACAAGTTTCTTGTAAGAGCCTGGGATAGCCGGGGGTTTACATATATCCTGGGCCCACAAAGTACATTTTCCGGGTCATGTGGTTCCCACATCATCCAAAAAAAAACTCTGACCGGCTCAGAGAGTAGACTCGGATCCTAAAAACTTCTGCATGAACCGGTTGCCATCTGGTTTTTAATTACTTTATTTTTTATATTTAAAAAAAATATTGTTTTGAACCCAAAACAAAATCATCCTCGCAATGCGAAAAATCATCCTCTCAATGCATAACTCGATCCTTATCCGGAGTTAGTTCCAATATTAGGCTTTTACAAATACGATCCCATGTAACCAATCAGCGAGTGTCTTGAAATTTTCAATCTGGTTTACAATGGTGTTTAAAAAGTATTTTTGAAAAAAAAATCATTTTTATTTTTTATTTTAAATTAAAATTATTTATGTTTTTATATTATTTTTATGTGTTAATATCAAAAATATTTTTTATAAAAAATATATTTTAATATATTTTTAAAATAAAAAATACTTTCAAATTCAACCGCAATTATTGAGTTTACCAATCGTACAACGTTATAAAAAAACAATCACGCTTGATTCTTTTTTTCCTAGGTGTTTTTTTTGTAATACTTGTGCACAGTAAAATTGAAGGCCTGTTTTGAAAAAAAAAAAAATCATTTACTGTCCCTCATTTTCATTTTTTCTATATTTTCAATACTTTTTTTTATAAAAACAAAATGTGTTTATTTATTAGAGCAGAAAAAATATATGGCATTTAACTAGACAAGGATTTAGAGAGAAAAAATGATCTTGATATTTTTATATTGATAAGTGCTTTATAAAAAAAACAAGGATGTTATTTTTTATTTGATAAAAAATAAAAAATGAAATCCTTTTACGGGAGATTTTGAGAAACCTTAGAAATATGGCTTACAAACCCAATGTAAAATAGTGTTTGGATAGTAAATAGTTATTCTCTTATATGTATTTGTTTTGTTTTTTTTTAATATATATTTTTATTTGTTAATTATTAAAAAAGATTTTTCATTTCTCAAATAGTTTTTCAGGGACACTATAATACATGTTCTCGCTAAAGAAGAATTTTCATGTCTGTTTAGGAGTATAATTAACATTGTTTTTAAAATTAATTTTTTATTTAAAAATATATCAAAGATGATGATTTTTTATTTTAAAACAAATATTTTTGACATCAACATATAAAAATAATATAAAAATATTCAAAAATATTTTTAAAATGAAAATGTCAAACATCTTGGAAAAAGAAAGGAAGAAGAAGAACCAATCGAGGCTCTTATTTTGAAAGAGAATAGTTTTAGTGCCGTTTTCTTTTTGTATATAAAATAAAACAATGGAATAAAAAAAACATGAATGTCTAAGAAAAAATTACTTATCCAATATTAAACATATATGTTCTTATACGTACATATAGGAGTAGTAAAAATATATTTATAATTACCACATAAATAAATAAATAAAAATTAAGTTTGCTGAAACACAAAATCTTGGTTGTCGGTAAGCCTCGAATTTGCCGGCTGGAAGCCACCATGTCGACAAACATTAGCCGTGTCTTTTCTCCAATAGAGCACGACGAGTGGTGATGAGAGCACATAAAACACACCGTTTATACTTTATGCGTCATCTGTGTTCTTGCGGCAAAATTCAACACTTAGAGCCCCTGTTTGTTTTGCGGTTGTACCGCTATTTGTTCAAAATTTAAAAAAAAAAATCATTTTAAATGAAATTTTTTTGGTATTTTTATATTATTTAGATATGCTGATGTCAAAAATAATTTTTAAAAAATAAATATTTTGATATATTTCTAAATAAAAAATACTTTCAAAAGCAACCGCAACAACCTTCTCTAACATGCCCTTAATCATTATTTTTATATTCGATGTCGTCCTACAGAAACTCTTAGAGAAGCTCTTTAAACATAAAGATATTTTTTAGTCAAAGTTTTAAGTATAAATATTATTATTTTTCTTTTTCCTGAGTGAGTTTCACATATATTAGCGACAATATCTAAAATAGTGTATTTAAAAATAATAATTATTATTTTCTTGTGATTTTTTAAGAATTTAAATTTGGAATGATAATATTGGAGGTATCTCTACGTATTCATTAACACTAAAAGATATGAATGTTTGATTCATTATACTATCAAATCTATATTTTGTTTTTATTCTTGATTTCATGGAAGCTAGGTTGTCAATTTGATTTCGATTGGTGCTTTATTTTTTCAATTAAAACAAAATGTTTCAATTTCGGAGCAGTTCGGTGCATCGTTTCGAGTTTGTATTGTTTATGTATGTATGTATATATAATTAAATATATTAATTAAAAAAAATAGTTTAAATTCAAAAATAAAATTATTTAGAATTGTGCAATTTAATCTAATAAGACACAATAAAATGATTTTTCTATATAAAATTATGAAGATGTATAATATCATGATAATGTCATCATCAATCTCGCAATGTCATTATATTATCTGATTGTTCTGAAATTTTAACATAATATATATAAATATGTTAAGAGACTCATCGTAAAATTTTATCTCAATCTAACGGTTGAATTAAGTGATATGATTGATACTATAAAATTATTTATTATTTAAAAAAAACACTATTTTGCCGAAATGGAACAGGCGAAATGATTCTCGCGCGTTTCGTCAGGAATTTGGTTGAAAAATTGGGAATGGACGGGAATTTAACCCAGGATAAAAACAACGTCATTTGATCTTGTTTTTTAACTGGTACAAAATATTTTGGCTGAAACAAAACGAGATTGATGTCCTTGATCATAACTGGGTGAAGCTCGTCTCGAAAAATAAATTAGTGTATTAAATCACCAAATCAATATGAGTTAATCATTTTTATGAAATAAAATTATTGTTTTTAAAAATAAATCTTAAAATTGATTTAATTAAGTCTGGACTAGTTTTTAACTAGCTGCCAATCAAATTTTACCAAATTAGTATTTGAGAATGGTAAGAGTTATTTTTTAAATATATTTCTCTAAAATAGATCAAAATCATATATATATATATATATATTTTTTTAATTTAACATCAACACACCAAAATAATTAAAAACATTAATTTCAAGCAAAAATAAAAATAAAAATATCCAAAGAGGCTTGAGTTTTTTTTTCCTTCCTCAAATCGAAGCTCAAGCTGAATGAGGTCCATCACTTCCTTGATTAAATCCGAACTAGAGAGATAAGCAGGCTTAGGAAAGTAAATTTGAAAATTATATACAGAGCACAATTTTCAGATTAAAATCCTTACAAGCGTTCGAAGTCTGTCTAGATAGATCGTTTTGGGCCAACAACATGAGCCTACAGAGGCCCGTCATCTCTTAACTAAAGCCCAATACCAACCCAGATGCCCACGTTATTACAACTGGGAATTTTGACCGCATGCTAGCAAATAACTTGTGTCTCTGATATTCTCATCCTCGAGGAACCGCAGGATCGTTAACTGAAGATTTTTTTTTATTAACTAGTATATTTCTGATCAGTTTACGTGGAACTTGATTAATTTTATAGATCTTGAAATAAATAATTATATAAATCTTTTAATGACTATTATATTACAAACTGCAGGCTTTAATTTAAAATTACAAGAAAAAATAAATCTTTCAGTTCTAAGTTTAGTGATTATCATAAGAGGATAACTATTATGTTTTTATTAATGAATAAAGAGTTTTTATATTAAATATTATAGTTTTATCATCAATTCTTTTTTTTTTAAAAAAGAAAGAAATGGACATTACAATAGCTAAACCATGCCAAAAAAATATATTTTCCTTCACTTGGTAATTCTTTTAATTTAAGCAATTAGATCTACAACCAAGAATGAAGAACAATTGTAAGAAGCAACAAAAAAACAAAACACAAAACCAGCTAATCCAAAAAATACACGAAAAACATAAACATTTATTTAAATATACAAAATAATTCTCGAGGCAAACATGTTTTCAACATCGATATAACAGCAACAGCATGTATACTAAACATATATTTAAATTTGCAATTGATATAAAATTAAAATCCTAGCATACATGCTAGTAATAAAATTAATTATACTTGAATTAAAATAAGAAGAGTATTTACCTGCCGAAGCACTCTAAAGTAATGAATTTTTTTATTTTTTTTTCAAAAATAAATTATTTGTCTTTTCAGCTATATTGTTCATCACTTATACAACTAAAATGTTTATAATATATCTCACAAGATCTCAACGCCGCCATCGTGAATATTTAGAAGTATGATTAAAATTGTTTTTTAAAAGATTTTTTATTCAGAAATGCATCAAAAAGATGTTATTATTTTTGGCATCTTGAAAATAATCTAAAAACACTTTTTTTTTAATTTAACATGAAAAATATTTTTTTTAAAAATTTTGTTAAAAAATACATTGTCAAATACCCCTTAAGATGATTCAATCAAAGTATAAGCACTCAATTATTATTTAAACAAGAAACATAAGTTATAAAAGTTTTACGAGACAAATCAAAGCATAAAAAGAATAAGAAAACATAAAAAATAAAGCCAGAAAGAGTGTGTCAACTTTTTTTTTTTATTAAAAAAACATACAAGTTATAACCTTTTACTCCACTCCACCCCCACTTTTTTTTTTTATATATATATACATAGTAAGATTTGAAGCTAAAATGATGAATAATTAGTCATAATTATCAACATTTGATTAGCCACCATTAGTCAATAATTAGATTTAGAAAAATCAAGGGTTCTTTAAGATTAATTTTTTTTACCTATTATTTATTTAAATCATAATAACTAAAAAAAATCAGCAAATCGCTCCAGTAGCCACCCTTATTTCTTACACCAAAAAGCTTCAATATTTTAAATTTAATTTAAAATAAATTTTGGGTTTTGTTCAATTTGATATTTCTCCAGCTACACCTTCGTACTGGTATTAAAGATGTTTTTTTTTTCTTTTTTTTTTTTTTCATTTAGGGTCTCTTGGTATGATGAAGTTATGGTGTTTGATGTTAGAATTAATGAGATTTGCATTGAGAATAAAAAGATTTACTCTGTTTGAATTTTAAGTTTTGAAATTCTGTTTTTTCTATTCATAGCAGGTTTTTAGTCAAACTTTCTTGAATTCAAATAATTTCTCAGATATGTTGAGAATATTATGATTTTAGAACTTTATCATGTACGCCTATATTAAGGCATTTCCAAATTGAATAAAAATTGAATGAATTTCCGATTCCATTTTTGAATCTTCATTCCTGCAGATTTATTGTGCCTAGATTTTGATTGCTACAGTAACTGTTTCAAGAACAATTATTGTGCAGATCATCAATTTCCAACATTTGATACAAGTTTGTCTGTAGGTATCATGAACAACAATGTTGTGAGAAGAGAGAAATTGATTTTAGTTAATCAAGAATACAAAGTATGATTTCTGAGAGAATTAAGGTAAATTAAATTAAATAAATAAATAAACTACAAAGTCTTTTTTATATATGATCAAGAATCCAGTCGTTTATCCATCCAATGTAAGGCCACAAGTATATAATTAATAGCCCATTATCCATTTAAGCATTGGCCCATATGATAAACCCATTCCAATTCTAGCTCAATAAACCCTAAATCGAATTTCGTTTTTTACTGGGCCCTTTTGTTTTTACTTCAAAACAATCTTGACCGTGAAAATAAGCGGTCTTGGTTGTCCTGTCATTTTACACTCAATTCAAACGCTCTAGATCCATCACCATACAAAGGTCGAAATCCAACGATTATGATTGTCCTTCATGTTTACTACATCACCAGACTGTCAGGCTGTCCATCTGTGACACAGTCCAGAAAATCTCCACGGCTATGATAAATCCATCACTTAAACCCCAATTCAAAACCCTAATTCTCTCTCGTTGTTTTAATCTCTCGGAAGAAACCCCCCCACACAAATTCTCTCAATTGGGTTTCTTTATCTATATTTTAATTTATTTATTTGCAGAAAATGGAGGGTGCTGTTTGCTCAAACTCTGTCTCTTTGGAGAGCTTCCTCTCTTCTTTCATGGAAGCCGTAGTACTTGAAACAGCCATTGCTGCTTCGAAGGCACTTGCTTTGTCACTTCACATGGTATAATGTCTCTGTTACTTTGCATAATGTGTTCAAGCTTTTTTGTTTCTTCACATGTTTATGTTGTTAATTTTAAGGACATTACTTTGAATTTGTGGATCTGTTTTGTGTTGTGTTTATTCTTCATAACAAGGTAGGTTTTTACCAGTTTCACTCTTTGTGTTTACCAATATTCTTGTTTGTTTAGTATTTTTAAGTAAAATTGGGGCAATTATGATGTGGGTTTTGATTATTGTGTTTAAAGGGTTTTCTTGGCTGTGGGGTTTGTGTTATGCTGTACTTTAGAGGTGCTATTTTTGCTAGGGCTTGGCGTGACTTTTTGTTCTTTGTTTATTTTGCTTTCATGGTAACTCTCTCATCAGTGCACTGTATCTGTCTATTGGGTTTATTTGTTGTTTTTCCTTGTATGGCTGCCTTCTTACACCTTTTAATGTTGCCAAACAAGAACACAATAACAATGTAGGCAATCAGTATGACCGTATTCGGCTGCCTTGTTTTGTTGACTAAAGTTTGATATTGAGCTAGTTTTTTGTTTATTGAGTGTATCTCCGTTACAAACAAGTTGTGTGAGGTATGTACGAACTTGAAAGATTAATGATTTTTTTATTTTTAGTCCAATGGTTGAGAAATCAGAGAAGTGGAGCTGCTGCATGTTAATAGGAGGACATACTGTGGTGTGCCACAATTGTTTGTTTGGGGTCTGTTGTGATAGTTTCTCTTATGATCATGTACATGTTACTGGGGGAAAGATTTGCTAGGTCTGATAGGTAATTAAATTACAAATATTGTAATCTTTATAACTGAATGATTTCTGTTCTCTTCTCTTGGTTCCATTGTGTTTTTCTATCTAGGCCTGAACATTCCTTCACATAAGTTTTGAGAGGGATTTATTTTTTTCTCATTAGAAAAACTGGTTCATAACTTGTTTGAACTGGCAAGCATAATATATAAAGGAATAGAATATAACTGTCAAATTAAACGAATGGTGAACAGTATTAGAGCCAAAAGCTGTTTTAACCTAAATGGAGATTGATGGCTAGAGTGATTCACACACATTTTGAGAATGCTATGGTCTTTCGTACTTATTAGTTATATCAATAAAATGTATTTGAACTGTTTTATCGGTCATGACTTGGCAGATTTATTTGTTTAATAAATTATATGCTGCATGAGAAAGTTTCTTAGTTTCCATTGATTGTTTTCATGGTGTTTGTTGTAGAACAATTTTTCCCCAACTTGTCTCATAATTGAGCAGAAATTGGCCTTTTCTCTTACCAGATTGGCTCTGTGTCTGATGGATCTAGTGTCCTCCCTGAAGAGTCAGGAACAAGTCCAGGGTTAGTGATATGATTTATTTGTCCTGGATGGTGTTTATGTATTGTTGTGCTGAATTAGTTATTGGCTAATTTTATCCCTGCAGGTTTCCATTGACTGAGCTTCTCCCAAAGAAGAAATCTGATCCTGATAATCAAGATGGCAGTGATACTGAGGATGATCAAGATGACGAGGATGAGGATGGACAAGATGATCAAGATGATGATGAAGGTGATGAGGATGAGCCCGGCAAAGACAACGAGGATAGTGAGGATCCAGAGGATGAGCCTGAAGCCAATGGTGATGGTGGCAGCGACGACGATGATGAAGACGACGACGACGACGATGATGAGGAAGATGAGGAAGATGATGATGATGAGGAGGAGGAGGAGGAGGAGGAGGAAGATATTCCCCAGCCACCATATAAGAAGAGAAAATGAGAACAAAATCATCTTCCTCTTTTTCGTATTTTGTTTTACCTTTATCTTGTTAGTGTGGGAGTTTGGGTTAATAGGGAGTGTAGGCTGGGAGGATTCAGGGTGTCTTATCTCTGTATCATGGTCAGAAAGATTGGGGTAATTGTGTAGACACTCATTGATATTTCTAATGTTTAGAATTCTGTTGTATTCACTGGCATATTTCCCTCTGTTGCACGGTGCTCACCCGTGTCCAAGAGTAGTTTCTAAGCTTGTCTGCATAGCTCATATAATTTATGGAAACCGTTGTCCGCAGAATCTCGTGGCACTCTTCAATTATCTTCTTTTTGGGAACATTTTATCGATCCATGTGCACTCAAGCATATACCAGATCCATTCAACGAGTAATTGATGATGGGAATGTATCAAAACAAGAAAAACAATTTGTTGAAATAGCATTCCTTGAGCTCGTGCCAAATACAAAATGTCTCACGATGATTAGTTGAAGCATAAAAAATACGACATGGGAATCTTTGCATCCTTGAATGACTAAAAGAGCAGAAACACCTGTTCATTGACATATTACCTTGGCTAATGTGAGACGGAGGAAGAAGACTGAAAATTGAGGATGCGTGCCAGTGGTGAGTGAGAATACCAGTCACTAAGCTCGTGTTTGTCCTTTCATCAAAATTGTTTTGTAGACTTCGAGAATCCACTGTGAAAATTTTTTTAGATCGTTTCACTCTGCGCAGGTAGGAGAAGCTTGCTAAACAAAACCATGTAGGAAATAGTTATAGTTTCTATTTGTTAAGGAACCATCTCATTTAAAGTTTAAGTTGTTAGGTAAGATCCTAGAATATGATTTATATTATTTTCTAACACGCTCTCTCAAGTGAAAGCTCTTTGGGCTTAAAACTCGCATAAACCTACATTATCTTGTACTTGATTTTCATCAAATAGAATAAGAGTAGTTAGATTTGAACTTGTGACCGGTGAGTCAATAAGGCTCTGATACCATGTTAAGGAACCATCTCATCTAAAAACTTAAACTGATAAGTAAGACTCCATAATATAATTTATATTATTCTCTAACATTATCCATGCTGGATTCTGTTCAATGGATTCTGCTGTGTGTTCTAAACCTGACAACCAATTTATATTGAAACCCTAATATTCCTGAATCCGAACCCATTCATATGAGCAAAAAACTATACGTGTGTTGAATTTCTTACAAACCTGTGTAAACTTTTTTTTTGTTATAAAATAATATAAATCATATTTTGAAGTTTTATCTAACAATTTAAGTTTTTAGATAAGATAGTTCTTTAACATGTTATCAGAGCCTTATTGACCTAACGGTTACGAGTTTGAATCTCACTATCCCCCATTCTATTTGATAAAAATCAAGCACAAGATAGTGTAGGCATGTATAAGTTTCAAGCTCAAAAGAACTAATCAAGCACAAGTTAGAGAATAATATAAATCATAGTTTTTAAATGAAACCATTCCTTAACATTTTAAACATTATTTCCGGGAGACAACATTTCCAAAAACTTGCTTTTGGACCAAGTAATCAGAGTGTTTAAAGAACATGCCTCAGCTTCTTAGTTGTTTCCATCGACATTGAAGAAGATCAGGACTTCCATGTGAAGTGCATGTCGTCTTCCTGGAAATTTTCAAGATCTTCAAGTCTTGGTCAAAGTCAACAATTGCCAAAACGTTTTCTAATCCCTTTCTTTGATAGACTTTCTCTTCCACATCAACTTGTGTTCTTAAGGGAGACATTAATTTCTTGTCACAAGAAACCTATCCAAGAAAAAAAATAAGTTGAAAAATTCATTGCAAATTTAAAGAATTGAGTTCTTTAACAAGGATTTTCAGGAGACAACACGTCCCCTAAGCTCGTGTTGAAGTTATTTTTCTTTTTTAATTTAATTTTTTAATAAAAAATAGTTGATTTTAATTTTATTTTTTAAAAAAAATACTATTTTTTATTTTAGATTTTTTATATAGTTACTTTTATTCTGTGTTTTATTATTAGTGTTTTGATTTGATAGGAATTATGCTTTGTTATTTTTCATATAAGATGTTTCATGTTTAATAACTTGGATTATGAATTTAAAAAGTTAATATGGGATTGATTTTTTTTTTAATTTAATATTATTATTATTTAAAAAAAAAGGATTGTATTTATTTGATTTTTCATGTTGGTTTATTATAATTTCATTATTTAGGTCATAAATTTTACGGGTTATATGGGTTAGTTAGCTCTTTATTAACCAAATTACATATCTATTGTATTACTCATATAGATATAGAAAATAGGTAAAAATTCCACGTGTCTTTTAGTAGACAATTCCTTGAATATCAATAATGTTTGTAAAAATTAAATTCTAAATTTGACTAAATATGGAATACAATTAATAATTCACAGTAACCCTATCCAAAACTTAATGCAGGATGATGACAAAAGAAATCCTCCATATATTTTTAAAAAAAACTAATGTATTCTTTTTTTTTTTTTTTTTTAATCTGGACCCTTCTGGCGTTTACTCAACCTCAAATTAGGGGGTGTTTGGGAGGGTTTTTTTTTAAAATCATTTTAAAAAAAATAAAAAAAAATTATTTTTATTTTTAAGTTTAAATTAATAAAATTTGGTGTTTTTATATTATTTTGATGTCTGATATCAAAAATAATTTTTAAAAAATAAAAAAAATATAATTTTAATATACTTTTGAAAAAAAAATATTTTCAAAAATAACCATATTGACCTTGAAAATTTTAGAAAATAAAACAGTCTAGATTGTCATGTCATTTGACACTCATACGCCGTAGATCCAGCAAAGTCAACGGCTCTGATTGTCCTTCATTTTTACTATTTCACCACAGAGACAATCCAAATCCAACACACTTCAGAAATTCTCCACGCTATAGTAAATCTATCTTTCCAAACCCTAACTTAAACCCCTATCCAGAACCCTAGTTCTCTCTCCATTCTTTTAATCTCGAAAAAACACAATTTTTCTCAATTGGGTTTCTCTTTCTCTATAAAGTTTTGTGTTTTTAGCAGATAATGGAGGGTCTTGTTTGCTCAAACGCTGTCGTTGTGGAGGGCTTCCTCTCTTCTATCATTGAAACCGTTGTACTTGAAACAGCCATTGCTGCTTGGAAGGCATTTGCTTTGTCACTTTTCATGGTACAATGTCTCTGTTGCTTTGAATAACTTAAGCATTACAGCTTAATTTTTTCGAAAGATTGAAGCTTTCTTTGGCTGTGCACATGTTTATGATGTTAATTTTGAGCAAGGCAATACTTTTAATTTGTGGATCTGTTTGTACTGTATTTATTTTCTTACAAGAAAGCTAGGGTATTACTATTTTTGTTCTGTGTTTATATTCTTGTTTGTCTAGCTTTTGTAGTAAAATTGGGGTAATTATGATGTGGGTTTTGTTTGTTGTGTTTAGAGTTTATTTTATTTTATTTTTTGGCTGTGGGAGTTTGTGTTATGTTGCACTTTAGAGGTGCTGTTTTTTCTAGTGTTTGGAGTGAATTCTTGTTCTTTGTTTATTTTGCTTTCATGGTATTTGTCTAATTGGTGCCTCTTTTGCTCATCCTCCGTGCATTTGTCTTGCATGTAGTTTTTCCTTATAGGGCGTTGGTAAAATAAAATTTGACATGGATTTTTCTTTTTTCTCCATCAGAAAAGTAAACCACAACTTTGTTAAACTGGCAAGCATGTTATATATAGGAATAGAATTAGAGCAAAAGCCCTTCTAAAGTAAATGATTTAAGTCAAGGATATTGATGGCTAGAGCGATTCACATACACATTATGAGAATGCTTCTCTCTTTCATGCATATTAGTTATCATTGAATGAATTCAACCTTCCTCAGTCATGGCTTGGCTGATTTGTTTGTTTAAAAAAGTATGTGCTGCATGAGAAATTCTTGGGTTCCATTGATTTTTTTCTCATGGTGCTCGTGGGAGACAATTTGTATCTTCCAACTAGTTTCTTAATTGAACAGAAATTTGGCCTTCTTTTGTTACCAGATAGGGTTCTTTGCCTAACGGATTTGATGACTTCCCAGAAGAGTCAGGCACAAGTCAAGGGTCAGTGATCTGATCTATTTGTCCTGGTTGTTTTTTATGCACTGTAGCATTGGATAAGTCAATAACTTACTTTGAGCTGCAGGTTTCCATTTACTGGGCTTCACATAAGGAAGAAACCTGATCCTGATAATCAAGATGCCAGTGATACTGATGACGATGAAGACAATGAGGATGGCCAAGATGATCAGGACGACGATGATGATGAAGGCGAAGATGATGAAGGCGATGATGAGGATGTGCCTGACAAAGGAAAGGATGGTGAGGATCCAGTGGAGGTGCCTGAAGCTAATGGTGATGGTGGCAGTGATGACGAGGAAGATGAAGATGATGAGGAAGATGATGACGACGACGACGACGGTGACGAGGAAGATGAGGACGAGGACGAGGATGAGGATGAAGAGGATGATGAGGAAGAAATTCCCCAACCACCATCCAAGAAGAGGAAATGAGGCCAAAATCATTTTCCTCTTTTTTTTTTTTTTTGTTTTATTTTCTCTGGTTAGAGTGGGAGCTTAGGTTAATAGGGAGCCGAAGCTGGGAGGATTCAGAGCGCCTTATCTGCATCATGGGTGCAGGGCACAGATTGGTATTTCTAGTGTTAAGAATTCTGTTGTTCTTACTGTTGCATATTTCCCTGTTATACTATGAGTCTCCCATGTTCAAGAGTAGAATCTAGGATCCTGCAGTCTGTAAGTGCTTCAGAATTGCCCTCAACTACAATTGTAGCCGGATTCATTGTGCACTGCTCAATTATTCTTCATTGCAATGTTTTTATCATCAACTTATTAGAAATTTAAGAACATTTCAATCAGTCAACGCCCATTCAAGCGTGCCGGATCAAGAAGATAAAATAATTGATGATTAGATCTATCAAAATAATAGTATGGTTCAAGAATAAAAGACATCTAATTGCTTTGACAGAAAACACAAATTGTTGAAATAGTTTGACATAACTCACAACTTACAGGAGTGTATCTACACAGCCACAGGCCTCCAAGCTCTGAAAACCAGTCCAAGAGCAGGTAAAATTGAGAATTTTGAGGTCGATTATAGGATGGCTTTGACAGATTTCTTCTTAAAAAAAAATAGAAGATTTTTGAGGCCAAGATTATCATCACATGATTCTTGGGAAGAAAATTGTTTATCATAACCTCTTAAAACCTGGACGAATTTGGATTCAAGGTTAAGGTTCAAGCCCCTGCAACAACTAGACAAATCACTGTCAACGTAATTTTTTTTTTTAAAAAAACACCCAAATTGCTTCCATGATGACTGGTTAATTAGTCTTGTACAGAGCAAACTAAGCCTGGCATGTTTACGATTGATCATTTGAAAAGTAGTAAAAATACAACATGGATATCTTTGTACCCTTAATAAATAAAGAGAGAGGAGTCAAATATAGACAATTTGTTATGGTGTACAGTATAAATATACCTAAGTAGAATTTTGACAGAAAAAGACAGACACTCTAAGAGAAGATAAGATGGAAACAGTATAAATAAAACTTAAAAAAAAAAATTAAAAGAAAAACAGGTTGGACCTGGATTAATCATTGTCTAATCTTGTATCCAATCTTGATACAGCTTTATGGAGCACCTTGAAATGGACTCTCTTATTATAAACACAGTGGGAGAGACATTAAATTAATACTTTACTTTTAAGAAGAATATAAGCAATCAGGAGAAAAAATAGTGCTGCTATCTTCACTCTGAAACAAGTGATTGATAATACAAGTCAAAACTTCAATGAGATCGTAAGGAACTGAGTTTCATATTTAGCGTAGCCGTGACTCATGATGTTTCCTACCAATCTACTTGTTATGACTTATGAGTAATTTTGAAGTTTTCTCTTCGTGTTTACCGATAGCTTCTAAAGGAAATTAGCATGAAATGTGTGTTAAATGCCAAAATTAAAAAATATAAGAACTTATATATTGTAATATATACCTGTAATATTTACAGTTTAATATATATATATATATATATATATATATATATATATATTGCTTTTTTATTTTATATTAAATGATAAATATAAAAAAAATGTAATCCACAATTCCACACTTCATTATATGCTCCGCAGACAACCTTCATTATTTGTTCCGAACAAATGTCCCTGCCCACCTTCTACTTTTCTTATTGACTTTTCTTTGTCTTCTTGGATTTTGTGGCTTATCAGGATATGATGGTGAGGTCTCATGAGCTCCGAGCCAAATATAAAAAAATGAAATGTTTTTGTTTTTGTTTTGTATTTTAAATTTTAAAAAATAGTGTTTTAAATTATTTTCATGTATTGATGTCAAAAAATAATTTTTAAAAAATAAAAAAAATATTATTTTGATATGTACTTTTAAAAACAATCTCAACCATAATTACAATCAATAATTTGTAAAATGATGAGAAATGAGAGAGCATGTTTTGATATTTTTTTGGCATGCCAACATCTGTAATTAAACATGAAATAAAGAAAGAAAGAAAGAAAGAAAGCACTTTGACAAGTGACAGGCTCAGAGGAAAATTCCATGAACTGAAGTGCTACGGCAACCCACATTGGGTGGTCAAATATTTTATCACTTTTTTTCCTCGAGGATCCACTAATCCAATCGCTGATGTGCTCTCCTTGTATATCCAGAAACCGTGTAATATATCTGTACATGGTTGACCTTGGAGGGGAAGGCAGCCATGTCTGAACTCTATAAAAACAGAGGTGAAGGTTTTGTTGGGACCTTAACTTTTCTCACTATAATGAAATAGTTTGTGGAGGTTTGATCCTGTTCTTGTTTCTAAGCCAGAACTTGAAAATATTAATGTTTTATTTGGTTTTGATCTGTTTCTGGCGACTCTTTTTGCAGCTACTGTTTCTGTCAAACCAGCGATAGTGTCCTTTCATATTGCTCAATTCTGACACTTGCATGGAGACCTCAAATGCCTCGAATTCTGATAAAGTGACAAACAAGAGGCAATGTTTTTATCAGATAGGCATTTTGTTAACTATTTGCTTTTTCTGTGCTTTTTTCTTCTGGCTGATTGAAAGGTCAAAACCTGCAACTTCAGAGAGCACAGGAGGGCCTGGAAATATTGTTGAAGGCACTGTTTTTATCAATGGAACAGCTCCAATAGGGACAACAGACAGTGATTTTATTTGTGTTACTTTGGACTGGTGGCCTCCTGATAAATGTGACTTTGGAACCTGTAGCTGGGGCAAATCTTCTTTTCTTAACCTGGTAAGCTTGTCTGAATTGTAGCAAAGCTTGAATTTTTACTGTTCCTTTTCTCCTTAATTTTGTCGAATTTTCTCTTTGTTCTCTGTTCCATGTCAACTTGTCTGCTTTCTAGATAGATATCCTTCAGACAATTATAGTTAAGAATCCAACTAGCAAATAAACTATGGTCCATCAATTTATTCTTTCCTAAATCCATTTCTTCAAGTTCATAATCCATCACTGTATGACAGGTTCGTGTTTGCAGCTATGCAATCAGAACTTCATTGAAAAGCGATTGCTTGTGTGAATCTGTGTAAAATATATCATTAATATATAGTTGTTCTCAATTTTTTTGTTGGCAATTACCATCCTGTAAATCCTTCACAAGTACAGTCACCTTTCGGGAGTCTGCATATTCTCAAATCTGCCATGGCAAGCTGAAAGTAAGGCTCAACTAGCACCACTATTTTACATAAAAATTTGACTCTCTCAGCCCTCCAGAAAGAACCGGTCAAATGGAAGTTGATATTTATTACAAGAGTCTGAATATTAATAGGTATAGAAAAATATGAAAGAATGTGATAGAGAAAGCAATTGTTTATAAAGAGTAAAGTAGGCTATGGACTTTCTCTCTCTGTGTGTATTATTTTGCTTCTTTTTTTCAAGTAAGATCATCAGATATGGACTTATATATTTCTTTTTACTTCTCTCTTTATTTCCCCCCTTTTTTTCAGGATCTTACCAACCCAATATTGTTGAATGCAATCAAAGGTGAGGCACATTTACCAAGTCTTACTGAAAATTCATGGTCAAGTCATAACATAGTCTTGATTAAGTTGCAGCCTTTTCCCCTCTGAAAATCAGATTGGGGGGCACTTTACAAGATAAAGTCACGTATGAAAGACCAGGTGAACCTTGTCCTAAATTTATCAAAAGTAGTTCAGAAATGTTCAGTTTTTCCCAAGGTTGCTTGCCAATGTCTCGGTGGGATGAGTTGAACAACTTCTTCAAACAAGCCGGGTAACCAGCTATGGTGTTCTCATCAAATTAGTTCAAAAATATTTTTAGTTGATGCATCATAGTTTCCACAGTAGTTGGATTAATATGATGAATCAATATTGAATTGTTATATTTTGATTTTCAAATACAGGGCTGTTGTTCTTTTTGGGTTAAATGCTTTGAGTGGCAGGACAACAGCAGCAGATGGTTCCTCTGTGGGTGCTTGGAATTCAAGTGATGCTGAATATCTCATGCGATATTCTGTTGACAAGGGGTACACCATTCACGGCTGGGAGCTTGGTAAGAACTATATGGTTCCCTTATGAACTTGAAATATCATAAACTTAACTCTTTACAGTCGTTCTTAACTTCTCATCTATGTCTGCTGTAGTTGCCGGTGGCATTACTAGTGGAAGTAGCTTTTTTTTTTTCTTGCATGAAATCCTTCGTAATTCTCAGGAAATGAACTCAGTGGGAGTGGAATTGGAGCAAGAGTTGCAGCAGATCAATATGCATCTGACACAAACAATCTGCAGATGATAGTGGAAACTATTTATGCAGGTTTTGAAGTTAAGCCACTAGTCCTAGCACCAGGAGGGTTCTTTGATGCAAATTGGTTCACAAAATTTATAAACAAAACACCTAGATCTCTTCAGGTGGTCACCCACCACATTTATAACCTTGGTCCAGGTAAATAAACCAGAAATATAGAGAAATATCCTGATTTTCCAGCAATTTAGCTCTAATATTATTTTTTCTGCTTCAGAACTACTCTTGTGTTCCTTGCAGCCTCCATGCTGCTTACTGGATAAGCATGTGTTTTACTCGTTTCTTGTGTGCAGGTTCTGATGATCACCTGATCGATAAGATATTGAATCCATCATACCTCGACGGAGGTTCTCGCCAATTCAGAAGCCTTCAAGGGATTTTGAAGACTGCCGGGGCTTCAGCTGTTGCTTGGGTTGGTGAGGCCGGAGGTGCTTACAACAGTGGCCGTAATCTTGTCACAAATGCATTTGTGTTTAGTTTCTGGTAAGCTAATCCACAAATTCGATGTATTTTATTAGGTATTCTTTGATTGGACTAAAAAAAATATACTTTGATTGAACTGGATTTCCATTCACCAACAGGTACTTGGACCAGCTAGGTATGGCATCGTCGTATGACACAAAAACATATTGCAGACAGACGTTGATTGGTGGAAATTATGGCCTTCTTAACACTGTCACCTTTGTCCCTAATCCTGATTATTATAGGTAAATCTTGCGCCCGAAAAGTAAACTAAATGAATTTGGTGCTAATATTGTTACTTTAATCCATCAGTGCTCTTCTGTGGCACCGTTTGATGGGAAGAAATGTTCTGTCAACAACTTTCTTTGGGACTAACAACATACGAGCTTATGCTCACTGTGCAAAAGCATCGGTAAGAAGATTCGTAAAGCTTGGATTAGTAACAAAATTTTCATATATCTGCTTGGCTAGCGTAATCTGTTCCCGCCATTACAGAAAGGAATTACACTGCTGTTGATCAACCTCGACGGAAACACTGCTGCCAGTGTCCATGTTTCAACTGAAAATGTCACCAGAAATGGGACTTTGGCAATGCATCAACAAAATCAAAGAACAAAGTTTTCTAGGGGTTCAAAACTCGACGTCAATACAAGAGAGGAATATCATTTAACAGCCCTGAATGGTGATTTACACAGTCAAACAGTGCTCTTAAATGGGAACATACTTTCTGTAAATTCATCTGGGAGTATCCCTCCTTTGGAACCAATTCAAACCAGCCAGTCCGATCCAATAATTGTTGCCCCTTTCTCCATTGTATTTGCTCACATTGCTAATTCCACTGTTCCTGCTTGCGAGTATGTAGATTGAAAATTGATCACTTGTACTTCATTCATGTATAGTAAAAAGATTCAAAATATTGGAGCAAAAGGTCTGAGCTCTATGTTATGGAAATGCAACTAACATTTCGTACCGAGGCCATTATTGACAGATACTGAGTTCATGACGAAACTCATCTCATTGAGCCACGATTCTACAAGAACTGTTTTAAAGAATGTATATTACATGTATGGTTGCCAAAAATTTGCTTCATTGACTGAAATTTCTGGCCAATCTTTTGTCCATGCCCGCATTATAGCATAGAGTAGCATGTCATAGGGCTTTATCCCTCATTCCGATATCCCAAAAACAAATTACCTGATGTTGGTAGACAGGGGGGTCGGGATCTTGGAGACTATCACTGCAGAAAAAGACAAGAGAGTGAAATTCCACGGGCCATTCAAGTTGAAGCAACTTGCTGCTCTTGCAAAGCAAGCGGAATGGCTGGTCTCCAATTTGTGCCATCTGGACCATCCATAAGAGCAATGCCCAAAGCAGCTAAATCCTTCCTAATAGCATCTGATTTTTCATAGTCTTTGTCCTTTCTTGCTACAGTCCTTTCCTCGATTTTTTGCAATATTTGATCTTCTGTCAGCTTTGCACGCCTCAGTGCCTTTTCCCTCAATTGCTGCAGAGCCTGCAGCAGGAAATGGTTTAGAAAATCATAGTTAGAAGGGGAAGGATATATATATATATATATATAAAGGATACTTGCATAAGTGGGTGGGTGAGCAATCAAAAAGCTTTCTGGGAGTAACAGGCGAACAGATGAAAAATAATATTGGAGGAAAATAAATCCATGCTGATGCAGCAAATTAAGAATCACATGGATCTTATCTGTGTTATGATTAGGAGAGGGGAAGGGGTTTGTAGTCTGCATATCTAAATCGGCAATGCATTAGTGATATTCTAGCAGTATGCTACCTCGCTGTAAGTTGGGGGCATCAACCCTAAGACCATAAGAGCATTTCTGACCATCTTTTCCAGAGCAGCAATTGACACTACTCGCTTTGTTTGTTTCTTTCCCTGAATGGATCATCATTCAATAATATAAACAACTAAAAGATTAGAGGGAGAGGGATAACCAAATTTAAACCCCCAATTAAAATTATACCAGCTACTAAAGCTATCTACAGCTGACACACATATGTGCAATCAAAGTAACACTAATATCCATAAAAATAAACGTGTCTGAATCTCATTACCTTTCGAGTGTGTAGCATATCATTAATGATTTTTAATGGATCAGATAGTGCAGACAAAAGAACAGGAGTGTGAAGATCATCCGACATCGAGGTGACAAATGTATCATGAAACTTATTGATGTCATTTATAGTGTCAGGCGGGATAGCATCCTTCTCAAATGTCACATGATGCTGGCTGAGAATATTTTCACAGTCATGAAGCGTCTGCAACCAAATAATCACATGGAAAAAAAAATATGAAAATATCTCATAAAATACAAAAGCCTTCTAGGTTAAGAACTACTTTTTTGTCTAGGATGTAAAACCATGAGCAAATATGGTAAACAGTAGAAACTAAAAGTTGATGGAAAAATTCATATGCTTGTCATTTATTAATGGACTGAAAGCATTCCATCTCCAGATTGTAACATCTTTCTATCATGGAAGCAAAGATAAAAAAAATGAAAAAAAAAATATAACAAGATTGCACATGAAACCAGAGCAAACAAATGCCACCACAAGGTCTGGCTGGTTTGGTGCTTATTGTGGTACCTGATAGATGTAAAATATACGTTCTGAAGCGCTTTCAAGCTGCACGTCAGAGTAGTTGACTGGGGATCTATAGTGGGTCCCCAGCAGGAAAAGTCTCAAAGCCAATGGATGGTAAAGATCTATAGCCTGGTTAAAGATAAAATGCTAGTAAGAATCATGTAAACTTGGATGATGGTTCCAGTACTAAACTACTTGCAGTGGAATCAAGAGAATCATAAACTAAAATAACACAAAATATTATCCAATATGAAATCCTTTACCTGCCTAATTGTAAAGAAGTTTCCTAAGGATTTGGACATTTTCTCTGAGTCGATAGTGACAAAACCATTGTGTACCCAGTAGCTTATATTACTATCTCTGCATGCAGCACAGCTCTGAGCAATTTCGTTTTCATGATGGGGAAACACAAGGTCCATTCCACCACCATGTATGTCAAAAGAGTGACCAAGATAAGCAGCACTCATGGCACTGCACTCGATATGCCACCCAGGTCTTCCAGGCCCCCATGGACTATCCCAGAAGGGCTCACCCTCCTTTCGCGGACTGCCAAAAAAAAGTGTGAGAACACAATGAAATGGACAATATGAATGGACAGGTTGAGTTCCAAGACGTGCCGTGTATAGAGTTGAGCTTTTGCAGGAAATTAGATATACAATGAAACAGTTCCAGTATCTAGATGTGTGCTTTCACATCACGATGCTTACCACCTTTGATTTACACAGCTATATCAACTAGATTTTACCATGGGTTTCTTTCTGTTGTGCAGGATTTGGAAACCCGGCCCAACACTTTAACACCAGAAACAAGCACTCTTCCACTCTATGTTTCCATGCACATGGCTTGAATCAAGAGCAACACAGTACTACAATTAGACAGTACCACAGCCAGGCCCAGGAGAAAAAAACATGTACCAAGTGAGGGGATTCAATAGCACAGCAGCATCAGCAAATATAACCATCTTGGATAATTTCATGTCTCCATCAAGTATTCATCATTGCCAGTGTCTTACAGACACTTACCTTCCACAATGCAAAATCAGCAGGGTTTTTCTTTCTGGAGTCCACAGCAACTCGTTCACCAGCTCGATTATCTTCTAATTTTCGTCCAGACAATTGCCCATATTCAGGTAATTTGTCAACAGAAAAGTAGACATCCCCATCAATTCTGTAGGCATATCCATTACCAAGAATCTGCTAAGATGACATGTCAAGAAATCACTATTCAAAGTATCAAAGAAATGAACATGAACGACAGAGAATAAATACTGAGTGGACCATTTCACCTCATAAAGACCATGCTCATAGCAATGCACTGTATTTAGTAATCATTAAGAAAGACATGGAGATTCAAACTCAAGCAGGATCAACAAATTACCTGCTCAATCATATCAATGATTTGGGGCATGTGATCTGACACACGTGGCTCGACAGAAGGTGGAAGGCAATGAAGATGCACCATATCACGAAGGAATTCTTCACAGTACCGTTTACTCAAACAGATTGGATCCTCTCCTAATTCATTCGCTCGAGCAATTATCTACAGAATTTGAAAATTGCAACTCAGCTTATCCTGTCATACCAATATCAAAAAGCAGTTGGCAACCAAACTCTTGCACCAAAATAACATCAAATCCACTATCCACCACATTATAAACAAAAAGAATCCTCAAAACAACAATTTCAGTAGAGAAACACTGCACACTGTCAAATTAGGCATCATTGCACATTCATATGTAGAGCCCTGCATCAAAATTGTGCAATTTACTTATGGAACCTACTATAAAATCCCCTCAAGCGCAATCCAGATTGCCCCATCATGCAATCATTTTAATGTAGTTGAAATAAACCAAATTTAATCACAATCTTAAGAAGACAAAAAGGGAAAGAGGGGGAGAGGGAGACCAACTAACCTTATCATCAACATCAGTGAAATTTCGAACATAACGAACATCATACCCCAAATGCTTTAGATACCTGCCTAATTACCAGCCACCAGAAAAAATCCCTTGTCAGTAACCGTCTAAACATGGATTCTTACAGCTTAAAGAGAGAGAAAAGAAACTGAACAAACCTTAATAAAACATCAAAGGTAACATATACACGAGCATGACCAATATGGCTCAAATCATAAGCAGTGACACCACAAACATACATTCCAACTTTACCCTCTACTTTTGGCTTAAATAGCTCTTTTTTTCTACTCATTGTGTTGTATAGCCACAATTCTGATGATGGACTTGCAGCAGGGGCATCTCCGCCGATGGTTTTGATTGAGGGCTGTGATGATGTTGTTAGAGAGGTGAAGAAACGGTGTAGTCTTGTCTTCTTGGTGGGAGAGAAAAGGGTTTTGATTTTGATTGAATGAAGGAGGTAAGATTTTGTTGGCGGTGGAGAGAAGCAGATTGAGGTCAGAGGTTTGTAGTATTTGTAAAGACTGCCCATTTGCTGCTCTCTCTGTTGCTCTGTTTCAATGGATGTTCTCTTTCAGCTTGTGTCTTAAATCGTAAGGCAAACCTCAAAGACGTCCACAATCTATATGGATAGGATTACTTTGGTCCCCATTCTATTTTTCATCTTGATTATATCATCCCCGTTCCAGTGGATTCCCATGCCTTCCTTAACTTTGTTTTCCACCTTTTTTAATTGTTAATTACGTCATTTATGATATTAATTTATTACATTGTTTCTTGTCAGGTAATTGAATATTGAATATTATATTATATAAAAATATAAACGCTGTAAGAAAATTTATATAGTTTTGATCTGAAAGGTTATACATAATTTAAATGATAATTTCAAAGATTTTTATGGTTTTTTATTAAAAAAAATAAAAAATAAGTTGAAATTCAGGTGATTATTTAGTATTTAAGTATTTTTTTTACCCTAAAAAAGCACAAAATATGTGATGTTTGGAAATATATTAGTAATTATTTTTCACTTGAAAACACATCAAAATAATATTTTTTTATTTAAAAAATATATACATCAACACTTAAAAACACTACAAATTTAATTTAAAAAAAAACATTAACAAATAGCAAGTTCAATCTCAATTCAAAACAATCCAAAAACACTAAAAGATTAATTTAAAACAACAACAACTTGGGTTGTGAGTTGTTTTTTGGCCTTTGCAAGTTTTTTTACTAATATTTTTTCAATAATTTTCATCATTTTGTAAATAAATTGACTAAGAGTTAAGCTTTTTTTATTGAACTCGGATCCATAATTTAACAAATTACAAGTTTAATGATATTCAGTGGGTGTCTTACATGCTTTATTGGGTTTGCATGATGTTTAGTGGATCCAAAAGATTAGTTGTGGTGCGCGCAAACTGGCCCGAACATACCGGATTATATATAAAAAAAAACATGAGTGGCTGTAAAACTATTTTTTCAATTTTGTTAAATGGAGGCATGTAAGAAAAATTTGTTGTCTTTCCAAACAATTTGGACTTATAAAAAAAATTAAAACATACCGGGTCACCTGGGTTTTAGGTTGACCCGGTAGATGAAACAATTTTCTTCAGGCCAAGGCCAATCACCGGGCCCAAGTCTTTATCTATTTTAGACCTAATTAGAGCCTTGGATCAGACCAGCGAGCTGAAAGAGGCTTGATGGCTATGTTTTTTAGTGGGCCGGGCCCTCCAATCTTTTGATTTTCTCTTACAATAAAAAAACATCTTTATGAAGGATTATCCCATGCTCATTTGTATTTTTTTCAAGATAAAAAATGTTAAGGATCTTGTTTATTGCATGGTTATGAAATTCTATTAGGTTATGGTTTGGGTCAATAGTCAAGAACATTTACTTCATTTAATTCCAAATATATATATTTTTTAAATATTTAAATAATATTGTTTTGACTGTTTTTTATTATTATTATTTTTAACATGGCTCACCCGAGGCTAGGTCGACTGGTGGTCCGAATTTAGTGACTGTTTGGGAGGGAGGTTGCAGTTGTTTTTGAAAGTGTTTTTTTATTCAAAAATACATTAAAATTATATTTTTTTATTTTTTAAAAATTATTTTTGATATCAGTACATCAAAGTGATCTAAATACACTAAATTTTATTAATTTAAACTTACAAAATAAAAATAAAAAAAATTTAAATTTTTCTCAAAAAAGCTTTTTAAAAAACCTGCAAACACCCCCTAAATAAAATCAATGATCGTGCAGCCTCTTGATGCCATGTTCTGTAGTAAGAAATGAAATCGTCAGAGACGCAAAAAAAAAGAAGAGAGAAAGACAAAGAAACCCTCAAAAAATTTCAACTTGGCGCTCCTTCATCCCTCCAAAACCAAAATAAACACCAAAATCTCTCTCCCGCCACAACCAGAGAGAGATAACCAAAGCGCAAATCTCCAAACTCAAAAGCAAAGCACGAAAGAACCTTTCTTCTGTAGAGGTCTATAATACTAGTAACGTGTTCTGCTCTTGTCTTACAAGGAATAGTTTTGCAGTCATGGCAGTTACTTCAAGTCCTGTGGCGTTGAAAGGAAAAGAAGATGTAGAGAAGAGGAGTCGGTCAAAACGTCCTGGAGTTCGTGTTGTTGGAGGGAGGATCTATGATTCTGAAAATGGGAAGACTTGTCATCAAGTAACGAGTGTTTCTTTTGATACAATTTTAGATTATAACAAGTGAACCCTTTTTTTCTATGCTTGGTTGATGAGAACATGCTAGAAAGTAGAACATGAAAGAAACGAAAGTTCCAAGCTTCAGCTCTTGAATTTTTTTGGTTGATTTGAAGAGAACCCATGGATTTACTTTGTATGATTTCTTTGTTGATAGAATTTTAGATAATACGTAAACCCTTTTTGTGTTCTTCTGTTTGGTTGACGAGAAGATGCAAGAAAATGAAAGAAACCTAAGTTTCGAGTTTTAGCTCCTAGTTTTGTTTATTTCAAGAGAAGCCATGAATTTACTCTTACGATATTGTATTGATATAATTCTAGATAATAGCTAGACCCTACCATGGTCTTCTGTTTGGTTAATGTGAACATGTAGGAAAGCTAGCTAAAGAAATCTAAGGCTGAAGTCCCTTTTTTTTTCCAGCTGATTTAACAATGACCCGTAATTACCTTTGTGGTTTATTCGTATATTCATGATTTATTTGTCTCATAGTTGGTACATATGCCCAATAATGCTTCTTTATTTTTTGCTTTGCATCTCCCAAAATGGGTTTTGAGATCTTTTCTATATGATGTTAAGAATCAGTGACACTAATTTTGTTGCTCCACATGAAATCGAATCAAGAAATTGGTTTGGAAATGTTACTATATCTAAATTGGTGGTGGTAGTACAATCGATGGCCCCATTGATTTTTTTTCCATGCATGCTCTCTCTGTAACTGATATTTTTTTTCGTTTTGTCCTATTTGCTTTATAATCATCGAAGTGCCGCCAAAAAACAATGGATTTTGCGGCGGCTTGTGCAATTCAGAAAGGAAACAAACTATGTACTCTCAAGTTCTGCCACAAATGCCTATTGAACCGGTTAGTTGGTGACGCAATTCTTGTGTAACAAGCTTTGTCAAATAATTTAAGAAGGTTTTTGCATTCAAGTTTTTTCTCAACACCTTTTCGTTGGTGGTGTTCTAGATACGGAGAAAAAGCAGAAGAGGTAGCATTGTTGGATGACTGGCAGTGTCCCAAGTGCAGGGGCGTATGCAACTGTAGCTTCTGCATGTAAGTACATCAATGTTTGAATTGTACATCATGTCTGAAGTTTAGTGATGACATTATTGAATATAATTAGTATTCTTGGTGAATCTAATAGAATAAAGTTTTTCCAGGAAGAAACGAGGCCACAAGCCTACTGGAATTCTTGTTCACACAGCCAAGGAAAATGGGTTTTCTTCTGTCTCAGAACTGCTGCAGGTTACAGGATCTGAAAATTTGAATCTCTACAAGGATGTGAAAGCCGATGATGTTTCATCAGAGAAAATGTGGGTCGCCATACAAGGTTTGGGAGTGTTTACTAATGATGGTCCTTTGTTATGATTGTAAGGCTGCTTTCATCCATTGGATTTCTTATTTGCCATATGTACACGTCAATTGATACTTTAACAGGAGTGTACAGTCACGTCGCCATGGAAACCAGGGAAGGAAAATTCTTTTGATGGAAACGTTGATAAGAATCTGCATCCTCAGAATTTAACACCCATCTCTGCTGAGAAGAAAGTCTAAGAAAACAAAAAGGAAAGGACTGAAGGAAGTTGGTAATGGCAACAGGGATGCTGAAATTAGTTTAGAGGAGAGTGGTCAGAAGAAAACAAAAAGGGAAGCACCAGGGGAAGTTAGTAATGGCAGTATGAAGAGAGGTAATAAGAAGCCTATAATTACTGAAGTTGTTTCTGAAAATGAAATGAAGACCAATGAAAAAGATAAAGGTGATGTTGCAAAGGAAAAGAAGTCTAAGACAAAGTCCATGGAACTTTCCAATGACAAAGTGAAGGAAAACAAGAAGGGTGAAGATGTTTCTGAAAAGAAAAGGAAGACTAAGGCACATCCTCAGGAAATCTCTAAGAAAGAATTGAAAAATGGAAAGAATGAAGATGCTTTTGTTGAGAAAAAGAGGCCCAAGACACAGCCTCAAAAGGTTTCCCAGAATGAAGTTTTACTTGGTGCAAATTGTAATGGTGGAATAGTTTGTGGCTTTAGAAGTGAGAGAATTCATACGGAGACCAAGATGGCTGGAGACTCATGCAAAGTTCACAAGGATCGTGCAGAATTTCAAATCAAATCAAAGACAGCCAGTGAGAGGCGTGCCATGAAACTTCAGAACAAAGAAATCGACGTGGACATTCAATTGCCTCAGGGAACCTGCTTAACGGCTGTAGCAGGCATCGAGTTATCTCCAGAGAATGTTGGCAATGCATTGCAATTCTTGGAATTTTGTGCTAGTTTTGGTAAGGTATGAATAAATCTTTTATTGCTATCGAACCGGGATGAAGCATTATGAAAGTTTACTTGCTTTATTGATCGCAAACTGAACTTCAAAGATAGTTTGGCTTATATTTAAGCATGGGTCTATGGTGAACTTCTTTTCAAGTATGTTCTACAGTGTGCCTCTATAAACTGAATTACCTTCTTGAGGTGAATTCTGTTTATGCTGTAGATTTAGTGATCATATAATTCTATCTCTTTCCTTTGTTGTCAAATTATGAATTCTTTGTTTTGTTTTCGTACCAGGTGACAATTTCCACTAAGTTTAGTTATGTAAATGGCTGATAGCCTGATACTTGTTTCCACCATGCTGTAGTTTGTTTCCATTTTCCCTGCTCATTATTCATGACTTTGTTGATTGCCTATGTTCTTCCTCCTTGATTAGGTTCTTGGTCTGAAGAAAGGGCAAGCTGAAATTGCACTCAGGGAAATCATAAATGGACGAAGAGGGCGTCGGTTGCAATCCTATCATCTAGCCCAGATTCATACCCAGTTACTGTCTCTGATTCAAAAGGATATGGGAGAGGAGTATGTAATCTATAACGTTGTCTGATTATTCCTATTCACTTTTGCTTCGCGGGGGGCAGAAAAATGATAATTTTGTGATTTCTTGTTCAGATCTCCAGCCCTAACTGCAACAAATGAAAACTCATGGTTTCAAGCTCTCGGGACATCTGTTTCCAAATGCCATTTCATATCAAAAGAACTTCCCTCTAACTGTTTTGACTTGGGTAATGGAGGATATGATAAGTTAAACAGCTCAGAGAAGCTTAGACTCTTGAATCTTATATGTGATGAAGCTCTTAATACCAAGTAAGAGACAAAAACAGAATGAGGAAATGGGTCCAATAAATCTGGTTCTACAGTTATCAATCCTTGTTGACAAACATTTTACTATCTTATTATGATTGTTTATAAATATATTTTCCAGAGCGTTGCGCGGTTGGATTGATGACGAAAACTCTAGTTTTCTTGAAAGACAGAAGGAAGCCAGAGAAAAAGTTCTTGCAGCAAAGGATAAGGTCATAGTCGTTGTAAATGGCAATGTTCTTTCAGTGATGTCGGTGAATCCATCCTTTATTTGCAAATTAATTTTTTCCCCTTATTTGTTTGGCACAGGAGAAAAAATTGAAACAGAAGATGCTAGACGAGGTGGCCAAAGCTATTATTGAGAAAAATGGTGCTCCCATTTCGGTTTCTAATCATCAAGAAATAGTTTCACGAATAAAAAGTGAAGCTGCACTAGCCCGCACGGAAATGCTGGAGGCCATGGCACTGAAGGGTAAGTGCATTTCCACTTTTGAAGTTAAATTGATTGCATAAAAATGTTTGCTTTGATTTTATAAAATACTTTTAGATATACAATCGGCTTAAGTGGTTTGATACTCGGGTTTGATGCGCTATACTAAATAATTGTAGTCCTAGCCACTGAAATTTGGTGCCAAAATCAAGACCAGACAAGGGATAATTTTCTGCGTTTCTTTCCATCTACACATGACCAACTTATGTTGAAGGCCACTAAATAATAATTATCTGACCTGTCGAAGATGACAGAATAATGAAAAGAATTCTGGAAATCTTTGCTGCCTTTTCACTAAGAGAATTACAGTATATAAGTACATCAAGGAAGATCAAATCCCTTGATCCTAGACCTATTATAGGAAGTAACACAACATTAATTACAGCAAGATTATATACATTAATAATGAATATTTTAGAGAGATAATCAAGGGATATAAAAACTAAATAAGGAAAGAATATATTGACAGAAGAGAATGCCCTTTTATTTTTAGAAGAAAGACATTTACAGGAAACTGAAGAATCTAAGATCAAATTTGTATTTTGAAACCACTATCATAAGCTTGCTGGTAGGATTGTTCTTTTTAAATCAGTCCTCTGCATTAATCTATTGTTCTTTTTTTTATCGTACATGCAAATTAATGTATAATTTGGAAACATATATATTTAACCCTTAACTGCAATGATCAGAGACATTATCCAATGCTGTCAGAACAGAGCCTGTCCTTCTGGACGTTGATGGCCGAGTTTTCTGGAAACTAAATGGCTATGATGGTCAATCAGATATTCTGCTTCAAGGTCAGGATGCTTGGTTTGTTTTCATTTGTGTACATGAAGTAAACATGCTTCATACCATCATTTATTTTTCTTGTACAGATATGGGTACATGGAATTCTGTTGCACCAAGTGAAAAATGGTTAGTATATGCTGATGAACAGAAACTGGAAGTTGAGAAATACATCATTTCCTCGAGGTAATAACATCAATTGGTACATCTTTTGCACCGAGAAGTCAATTTACAGTTTACTTCTAGCTCCCCATGTTTCCTCCTTATAGAAAGAAAGTTTATTTACCTTATAGAAAGTTTATTTACCTTATGAGAAACTTGTAAACAGTAGGAGCTTGCTAATCATTTACCTTTTGGAAATTTGGTTTTTTTGTATAGGTTGGTGTCTAATACCCACACGCATATAACTTAATTACTTCAGCATTGCGGTATGATTGGTATTAAAATTACTTGAACGGACATGTGACTTATGAAGGGAGACTTGCTAATGCCATGTGAATTTCACCTCTAACATGCAATTTTAGGGACTTCGTTTATCATGTCGAAATTAGAAAGAAAAAAAAAGTTGTTGGCCCCTTTTGATCTGAATTTTATACTGAATTAGAATTGTCATCAGGTTACTGTCGTCATTGATTTGTTGTGCTACCACCTGCCCAAAATGCACTTTGATGTGTTCCTTTGGTGCTGTTCATGTGAAAGAATGAGGTGCATGTTAACTTCTTGTCGGGATGCATGTTTGAGCTATCAAAATCACAAGTTGTGCCTTCTCATTTGTGTTTTTCTTTAGGAATCTGACATTATTGTATACATGGGTCTACATGTAGGTATTTCTTTCAGGTATTATGTGCAGCATAGTTGGCTTTGTTCTTGAAGGGCAATGCTATGACCTATAATTGATATATTGGATCTCTTTATCACATGGTCTTTTCTTTTTATTTCTTCAGGTTGATATGCTTAAACATGTTAAGTTCCCTTTTGATTTCAGGACAAAAAGGCTTAGGGTTCAAAAAGTTAACGGAACCCATTCAATTGAACATGATGAAACAATGCAGACATGATTTTCTGACGATCCATCACGTGAAACAGAAATAAGATCGAGGTAAGAAGAGGGTCAACAATAGTTCCTCAAAATTGTTCACTGTGTTAGATTAGAGTTCTTATTTTTACCTCTTGTTTGCTTGCATGCAATGATTTACAAAGCCAGGGCAACCTGTCCCTTCAGCTCTCCTCATGCATCACAACCTGAGGTGTGGAGTTTGATTAGATCTTCAGGGTTCTCAGGATGAAATTAAGAAATCTTATCAAGTATAGAATCAGTACCTCTATCACATAAATGAAACGACTTGACAATGTGCACGGCAAATCATCTTGAATAAGCTATAAACTTCACCTATCCACTTACTCACGTGATTGCACCAATGCCTTTCCGCTATTTCTCTTAGCGAACACTTTCTTGTTTTGAGAAGTTAAGCAAGTTGTATGTGTCTGCAAATTGTTTAATGCCCCCCACTTTTGTATTTTGATTTATTGGAAACAGGTCAAAGTGGGAAATTTTCACAGCTTGATTGATCCATGGCCAATGGCATCTGGAGATTTTGGCTTCTTTTTTGCATTTTTTGTAGCTTGGCATGATGATGATGATGAAAGTTCATTCTTTCAGATGAAATACTGTTGTATTTCACCCTCCTTGTAAAGGCTATTTACTTTTGTATACATGGACAACATTGTAACGGAAAGCTTTTACAAATACTAGGTTTGCTTCCTCGACGTCTTACACCTGTTGCCATTACTAGTTCTCTACAGCACTCTTTTGTCTGATTAGCTGCCTGTGTAGTAGACTGCAGTTTTGGAAAGCAAACAACATGGCCCATTAGCCATTACTAAATTTACTATTTATTAGAAGAAAAAACAAAAAGCTTATAGGGTTGGAGATCAGTTTTCGCATGGCCCATTAGCCACTGTAAAATCGACTGGGATATAAATCTCTTATTTCACATGGCCCATTAGCCCCCCTCTTTTTTTACCCTGAATCTGTAAGAAAAACACCATTATTTCAACTGGGCTATTGGTCTTCTTACACAAAGGGTTTTTTTTTATATATATATATACAATCATAGAAGTGATCTGATTTTTCTTAGGATATTTAAATTTAAATAATTATTGACATATGATATAAGAGTGATCATTTTTTAATTGATTTTTATATCTATAAAAATAACCAAATTCAAAAAAACAAAAAATTTAGAAAATAAAAACTGAGTTGTAACTGGTTTAAACTAACCAATTTCTAATTTGATTTTTGAACTAAAAAACTGAAAAAAACTAAAAAATAGTTTTTGGATTTTATAGATTTTATGTTTTTTTACTTTCAACTAAGTCTTTCTCTTATCTCATTTCATAAAAATATAATTAAACCAAAAAATTTGAACCAAATCGGAAGAATATAATTTTGTTTATAGTATATTTTTGAATTTGAATCGATTCAGTTTACTAGTTTTATTCTTAAGAAACCAAAACCAAAACCAAACTAGAAGTTTTAAAAAAATTCTAATTAAATCTTTTGATTTTCCCTTACGATAAAAAACATCTTTATGAAGGATTATTCCATGCTCATTTGTATTAATTTGAATCGATTCAGTTTACTAGTTTTAGTCTTAAAAAACCAAAACCAAAACCAAAAGCAAAAGCAAACTAGAAGTTTTAAAAAAATTCTAATTAATTTAATCAAAAAAATTTAATAATTCAGTTTTCTTGATTTAATTAATTTTTCAGAAATTTTTCTCACCCCTAACATGATATACACAAATTAGTGTATGAGAGGTACCAATAGCTTTTAGACTGCTTGTGCAACTCCTCCCAATAGTTGTATTTATAATTACCCCTCTGCCTTGTTGAAATTGTCCTAAAGAGATATGACGTGATGGTAAAGGGTTTTAGATCTGTATAGTAGATTTCGAGTTTGAGTCAGGACGTGTATCTTTTGTAAAAATCTGGGACAACCAGGATTTTACTTGCTCACTTGGACTTATAAAATACATTTTCTAAGAGATAAAGTTTTCTCGAATCCAAAAAAAAAAAAAATTATTGAAATTGCCATCACATCCTTTTCGTGCTAGTACGAGACATGTTGACAGCAGTTAAATAATTTATCATCGGTGTTTTTTTTTCTGATTATTCTCTCCTCTCCATTGAAAATTGTAGGTTAATTCTATTTATTGTTGATAAATTCTTAAGAATCGTCAAAAGATCAATTAATTATTTCCCTCGTGGTTATTCTAGCAACTTCTGTTGATCACCTAACCTCATCAAATCCAGTCAGCCCATAGTTTTGATCAAAATAAGGGGATATAAAAGAAGCCTAACTCATGAACTGTACATAAAATGTAGCCCTCTTGCTCTTTTCACGACAAATGATTTCAGTCAAATTTAATTATTTTCTGTGACTGAATTAGATAAACAGTTCCCCTGTTTACATGGATGATGGAACAGTCAACACAGATCACTTGCATCCTTTGTGTCCAGTGGAATAAATTCTTTTACCGAAAGTTCTTTGCAAGAAGCTTCGAAATTTAAGAATCAACATGTCAGAGACACAGAAACACAGCACATGGAAATTAAGGTTTTGTCTATCCATCTAGCAAACAAACTCAAGAGTAAAGATGTCAGTGTTACACAATTTAGTGTTTTTCATGTAAATTCATCCATCAGCATTGTCAAAAAAGTAAAACTAGCATCTCCCAACTACCAGATTGGAATGAAGATATGACCATTGATAGCAAGAATGTTATACTTAATCTAGCTTCTGAATAAGAAATGGATGAGCCTAATTCGAATAGAAGGTTCACATTTCATCTCTAATTGCTCCTTGCAGCTCCTGGCAAGATACTTGCTAGGGATGGCACCCCTTGGTTTCTCATTTCTTCTTGTGCTCTCTTCATTTCTTCAGGATCTGTTGTCAAACATAAACAGATTAATATGGTTGGTAGAGTTGAAAATAAAATAATAACAGCGGAATAACAGGTCATCTATAGCAGTCGAGTTACAAGTCTGGCATAATGTTGCAGAAAGCTAAACTAATCTTCAAATGTTTGGTCATATAAAACATGGAAAGGCAAGCTCCAAAAAAAAAATTTGATAAGTGTCATTAAAGTCCAGGTTCATGTCAACAGTCACATGAACAGCAAGTTGTTAAACTCATTGATACAAGGCTGAAGGCATATGGACAAATGAAAAGAGGCTTGTCCAAGGAGTGTTCCATGTGAAAGCTACATGTTTGCAAATCACACGAGGCCAAATCGCAGAAAATAATTAAAACAAACTAACATACTTGGAGCTGAAGAGGTCACAAATTAAAGATTGAGAAATGGTAAAACAATGTTGTTTCACTTGTTAGAAAGCTGAATGTGTCAAGAATATCAAACAAAAAAATGAAAAGAATCGATGCATGTGAAAAAGTAGAAGCCATATAAATGGCGATTTATAAGCCTAAAATTCCAGAATAAGAACACAATTCAAAAGAGTGGATACTGGATGCTGCGGAGTAAAATTCGTGTTCTTCTGCTGGTCAAAACATTGCATTATTAGGCAGTACATCACCTCATAAAACACTCAAGCGACAATATGCATTCAAAAATTCAAATATATGAGCCAAGTCAACTATCAAGTCTAGTGCAATTCCTCAAAGCCATGCAATTTGTGAGAGAGTACTTTACCCATGTTTTCCATTAATTTTGGCATCACAAACATAACCAACACCATAAATCCCATCATGAGACCCATTGGACTTTTGACAACAGACATTACAGAGAAGGGCTCCCTGATCTGCAAGAGAATAAGATATTTGGTGAAAAGGTAGGTTAGTAATTCCTAAATACTAACTCCCTTAATAATTATATCCAAATGAATATAAAGAGAAGGATCAACCTCATAATACTGCTCTTCCTTTAATGGCTCCAATACCATTTCACTCAGACTCCTCCTTTTCTCCGTTAGTGTTGCCTGAACCTTACCCGGGAATCTAGCACTAACATCGACTCGGACCTAAATGTTTTAAATAAAATTCAATATTGGGAATATAATAATACTGCATGATAACTCACAGGTCAAATTTTACAGATTGAAAGACTTACTGGAGAAAAGAAATAACCAATAGCATCCACTTCCATTAGATGGGTCCCCGCTGGCACATCATGACTTTTAATAGACAAGTCAAGGAATGAGGTAAATAGAGAGTGCTTATTACCATCCCCTTAATACTATAACATCAAAGTTTATATGTGAATAAAGTTAATCTGTCAAACCCTCAGCACAAATACCCCCCAAAACTACAACCAATGGAAATGGGTATGGTTTTCAAATAATTGATTTGATTAAATTACTGAAAGGGCATATGAAGAATTGAATCATGCTATTTAAAAAAAGCCTGTCAAAGCTATCATTGATTCAAGTTCGAACAGAAGCATGCATAGAAGAAGGAAAAAACAGTAGGATACAAAGAAAAATAACCATCAGGCCTCAGAAAAGTAACATGTTGGCCACCATTTAATATAACTTTGACATTGGATATCTTTCCATGACCTCCAAGTCCTTTTGCATTGATACCTGCTAAACAAATTCAGGAATGATCTAAGATGAACTAAAAAAAGTAAAAAAGGACGCATATAAGAAACATAGAAGTAAGAAGTGCACAACGCAAATTATACTCATCAACATTGTCGTAAACAAAAATAAGCCACAAATCAACAATCTATTGATGCTATCTTCACCTGAGGCAAAATATTATTTGACCTTGTACAGGCTAAACTAATCTGTGTTATAGGTTCACATTAAATACAACACCAACATTGGTGACAAAATCATAGTGATATAATAGTTTATTTTGCAATTTCTACTTCGCAGACAGAGGCTAGACTTATACTTCTAAAGAAATCACTATCATGACCTTGTGCTATGCATCACTATACTCTCACCTTTCCCAGCAAAAAAGAACTCTTTCTCCCAATCGAACTAAGGTTAAATACAATTCACCAAGAATGGACGATGAACAATTAAATTCACACGAATATGCAGCCAAGATCCCAACATCAAAATCCATTACACATTAATACCATCATAAAACAACAAACAACTCTTTTCTACCGTCGATTTTACACATTTCTCAAAACAAGAGCAATAGGATTTAGAACTAATTTGGGCATCCTAACAATAGCCCACAAAAGGTCTCAACAAAGCCATTACTTTTTTACCAAACAGACCAAGAAAAAGACACCATCTCAAGCATAAAATTATTGACAAGAGTATCGAGATTAAGGAACATAACAAGATAAACTTAACATAGAAGAACACGTAAATTGCACAATTTTTTTTACCTGGGATCTTCACTCTACCATTGATTGCGTAACCATTACCAGAAGACCTGGTAATAATATAAAACAATAACTTAATTAATATCGAAATAAGCGGTCAACGTAAGAATAAAATAAAATTGAGAAACCGTACCCAGATGAAATTGCGAGGGATGGAGATAGAAGAGAGAGGCATATTTGCAAGAAGAGGAGGAGAATCACCGGTTCCGATCTTACAAACGATGCCATGATAGCAGCTTAAAATCAGAGAAACCTTCAAGCAGCTTACGAACTAGATGCAGTCCCTTTTAAATAATAGATTAATAAATAAATTTTGTGTGGTTTATTGTATGATGTAATTAGACTATAATTCTTATTTTTGCTGTTTTTTAATATTCGCAAACAAAAAGAGCTTTCTATCAATATGGGCTTTAAGCCCATCGTTCCATATCATTAAACCAAGAACAAAGTTATTTTAGCCCAAACTAGCCCACGTGAGTTTGAATTATTAATTTTTTGGCTTTTTGGTTTTCTTTTCACATTATAATTAAGGGTTGTTTGGTATTGTGATCGGAAAGTGCTTGTTAAAAAAATTTGATTTTTTTTATTTTAAATTTAAAAAATTTGGTATTGTTAAATTATTTTGATATGCTGATATTTTTAAAAAATAAAAAAAATATTATTTTGATATATTTTTACATAAAAAAATACTTTAAAAAACAACCGCAATCGCACTCCCAAATAGTCACTATAAAAAGCCAGCCATGAAGCTACAACTATTAATAATTGCATTTTTTTGTTAATTTATTTCTCATGTTTCAATGTAAATTATCTAGATTAAAGATATAAATTTATTTGCACGTGCTTAAGATTATATTAAAATTTATTTTATTTTTTAATATTTTTTCTTTGAAAATATAATAAAATATTTTAAAAAATTGATCGCAAAGTGAGAAAAAAATCAAACCTAGGGGTGCATGATAACAACAATTTTTATTTTTCCTTCGAACAAAAACGTGTTTTACAATTAGGGCAACCTCCCTCCAGCAGAGACACGATCATCACAAAATACAAAACCTGTGCTTTACAATTTACACTTGCGATGACGGTGCATTTGCGCAACAACAACACATATGGAGGATCAAATCAAGAATTTGATATCAAGCCAAGCCGGAGAAGAAAGGCCCTGAGAAGAAAGGCAGGATTGGTTTAGGCCATGGCTTCAATGAATGCTACAACCCTAGCTTTTTCGAGAACCAGTTAGAAAGATTAGCTATGGCGAACCCCGCAAAAACCTGCAGCCCATGACAAAAGAACTTCAAATTGATAGGTATATTCCGCAAAGACACAAGTAATAAACTTTCGCTCCTGTAAAATTGATAGTTCATGTTTGACAATATGGATTAGATTGCTTTTGAAAGTAATTTTTCGTTCGAAAATGCATCGAAATAATATATATATTTTATTTTTTAAAAATGATTTTTGATATCAACACATAAAAATGATAAGAAAAACACTAAAAAACTATAAATTTAAAATAAAATAAAAATATTCTATTTCAAAAACACTTTTGAAACACATTATCAAACACCCTTTAAAAAACAATGCAACGAGTCATTTAATCAAGCCAAATCCAAATGCTATCATCACTCTGTAACGTGAACAAAAGATATTATATGATGACTGGACAGTTTATTAATACACTAATAGCAGCTTTCCACCCTTTTCATCATAAGATGGAAGGAGAAGAAATGACAGAGACACTAGCTAAATCTCAGTACTTTAATTTGTGGCAGATATAATGATACTAATCTTTTTCGACGATGTCGAAGAAACTTGACTCAGAAGCACTTTTATAATAATGAAATTCATCACCTGAACAGAACCAAGGATGTAAATTGCTGAATAATGACGGCCATGAATCACCATATCAGCTAGCATAGCAAGAGGGATGGTGAGGGACATGCCCAGGGTGGCCACCAATGGAGTTGTCCATACAACAGATAATGCCCTAGCAGGAGCAAAGCAACTTCAGCATGAGAAGCTAGAATGATGAATATGAAGCAGTGATATAAAGACGGGTTGCTTTCATGTACCAAAAGTAGTCAGAGACGACACTTCCAACAAAGCCATTGGCAAGAACAATTTCATCCAGTCTAGCAGAGTGAGGGATTGTAAACTTGGGTTCAATTCCCAAGGCTGTCAATGGCCAAACTGACAGACCAACAGAAAACGATGATTCAGTCAGTTAGGATATGATACATCCAGGCAAAGAAGACCCAAAAGGAAAAGAGAACGATGAAATCAGAAACGATAAATGGTTTTTAATTCAGATTTATTGCAGATCAAAACGATCATTATTAAAAAAAATAAAATGGAATCAAGGCTTGAAATGGAAACCAAATGCAGACCAAAGTCATCACCACACAAATTGAGAAGAAAGACAAGATCACTTTAAGAGCATCAATATCTAAACTCCAAGTCTGTAATGACAAAAATAAAGTTTCTTAGTTGAACCAGTAAGTCCATCTGAGGTTGAATGATGACTACACAAATGACTAGTATTCTGTGCCTAAATCATCAAATCACATCCTAGAAAGTGATCCCATGATTCTAACTGATCTTATGCATTGTAACTTCACCCAATCAAAGGACATTGAACAAATAACACATCTTACCAAGCCACCACAGAGCTACTAGTGTAAACAATCCTATATATCCGAACAACTTTTGCACATCAACCCCTTCTCCTTCTTCTCCAGCAAACTTTTTAAGAAGAACTGCAGCAAATGATTGGAAAGTGAAACACTGAAACTAATTTGGCAGAATTAAATTAGAACAATGACCGCCTATGTACATTGGAACAAAAAAACATGAAGCAATCAAGTGAGACTGTACCCAACCTGTAAATAGTCCATATGACATGGCTGAGAGAAGCCCAAAAACATCCCCAACAAGAGAGCGTTTGTCATTGCTAAACACAAATATCAACCATCAATGCCCACAAATGAATCACAAAGAGCAAGCTTATTAAATAATAGCTGCTCAAATAAAACATTTCAACTTTGATGAAGTTATAATCCTGCATGAGATGTTACTGCAGGTAAAGTAACCACGGTATTTGCATCAAATGTGTTGAAGTATCAGTAGACTATTTAACTCAGTGCTCTATAATATTTTCAGTGCAGGCAACGTTCACACTAGATGACAAACAAACCTTAACTATCACTTTCTGTTCATACTTCAGTAAAAATGAACTGGGAACCTGAATTGGAAAGTCTTTTGGTGCATTACTTGAAAGGCACCTTATAAGGGTACATTGAACAGAACCAATGATGTCCTTATTTTGCTTTATGCTGACAGATAGGGAAGGTAAAAGTAAGGCAGCATAACAAATCAAATACAGAGTAGTGGACTTACACAGAAGCACTTAGTTGTGAGTCATCGGCAGCCCAAGTTTTTCCCAACGTAGTCATGGCAACACCAGCCATGCTCACCAGGACAGCTATCACCTTTGCTGCATTTAAAGAATCTTGACCCAAAAATGCACCAATGAAAAGAGTAAAAAGTCCAGAGGTTGATGACAAAACTGTAGTACTCGCAACACTCGTTCGTGCTAGTGCAGCATTTGACAGGTACTGCCCACAACAAAAGAGCATAATTAAGAACCTTCTTGAATTCCTATTAGTTTTATGAACTGAAAGCCATTACAAAAAAGAAGAGTGAACCTAGCATGGATAAATGGACATGCTATATAGAAACATTCTTATCTTCGTTTTGTACATGCATTTTAAAGTAATGTTGGTATTTTCCCTTGATCAAATATTAGATACGTCAAATGGATTGTTATAGTGCCAAAAGGCATAAAGGAAAAAATAATCCTGAAGAAACCATACCTCTGTTACAAACCAGATAGGGGCAATATAAAAACCACACATAGCAATTTCTCTGGTTGTGAGCTCTTTGTCATGTTTCAGAACATTCAAATCATCCTTGTGTCTAGAAACCAAAGGCCTTTCTTCTGAGGATGTAAGGTCCAGTTCACTGTCTTTTTTCGTCAAAGTTCCCTGAAGTTCCAGTTCAAAGATTTTGCGACTTAGAGGAGAGTTTAATTCATCGGATGACCCGTTTATGTTGGCTGCTTCATTACCACTTTTTGATGTCTGTCGTTTTAGCAGATTACATATCCAATCTTTAAGGAATGCCAATGGGAGGTAAACCACCATAAGAGAAGCTCCAAGGTATGTCACTGCAAATGGCTGCTTATAATCTGCAAAGATATCCTGATGTGCAAGGGAAGTGCATTTTTATACCAATACATCATTCATTAAGCCAAAAACTAAAATGCACGAAAACCTTATCATTTAAAGTTTTTGTTTCCATAAATTTCAATATAAAATTCAAGTATTCTCTAGCAAACACTAGCGAGAACTACAATCCATTCCATTGTGAAGAAACCAGACAGTAAAGAAAGATAGTAACCATGTTATTACAGATCTGTATTTTTTTTTATTTATTAATTCATATACATCACCTCCGCTCTTTCCATCACCAGCTCGAGTAAATAACCAACAATTATGTGTCTGATAATTTTTATTATCTGCAAAATTCGGCATTCCCCTTATTTTCACCTCATTTCTTTGTAAACCAAAGAATCTCTCACAGAAAAAACTCCCAAACCATCCCATCATATGTAAAAGGGTGAATCTATACAGTTTAGTTTTATAATTAAGCAATCTCAAAATTGCATTTTTAACACAAAACTGTATTTCTTTCACAGCAACAATTCCAATAACAACAAAAGAAAAAGAAAAAACAGCAACAGCATCTCAGGCAAAACAAAAGCAAATGCTGATTTCAAGTTTCAACAACTGGGCCAACTGCATAAACCCTGACATAACATGAACATAATGTACATATACACATTTAATCAACGACTCACAAGTGTAACCAAAACACCTACGTTAATTCAATCCCCAACAAAAAAAAAAGGAGGAAACATGTGAAAAAACGAAGTTAAAATTACCTGGGTAACTTCAGCAGAGGTGACCCATATAATAACAACAGCAGCTATCAAGAACAAACCAGCTTTATATCTCCAACCCATATATGTTTCAAGGATTTAACAAAAGCCCAGATAAAGAAAACAGCCAAATATATTACAGAGATCTGCCAAATTCCTCAGATCTTAATTTGGGTATGTACAGGACACCGACAACGTTCGTAGGTATAATCAACTGTAATAAATGACTATAAAATCTTTCAAGAAAAACGGAATGTCAAAGGTGATGTTATCTCTCTCTCTCTCTCTCTCGGGCTTAGCAGGCGTGTGCTTCAATGCTTAACCAAGCAGCTGGTGTAGATTCTGAATTAAGAAAAGAAAAAACAAAAACAAAGGGAGAGATTCTTGCAAATCAAGAGAGAATTAGCTTGGGAACGAAAGACAGAGGAAGGAAAGGAGGGAGCACAGGTAGAGAGAAAGACGTCTTAATTAGTTAGAATTGTTTTTTTATTTTTAAAAAAAGTGGTTATTACTTTTCACTATTTTATATTGGTGTTTTTTATTTAACCGTCAAGTATTTTTCAATCAATTTTTTACTTTTAAATTACGGCCATTTTTAGTAAGACTATCTAATATTTTCAACACATTTGATGTGAAAGTGTGCTCGATCCGTGATTTGTATTTAAAAATGAATTAAAATAATAATTTTTATTATTTTTTAAAAATAATTTTTAATATTAACATAAGAAAATTATCTTAAAATATATATAAAATAATTAATTTAAAATAATAAAAAAGTATTTTCTTTCAAAAACAATAATTTAAAATTAAAAAAAATAAAATCCAATGCAAAACACGGCTTTATGATGACTAGACAACATTGAACAACTAAATAGATAGAAAATAAAGGAAAACAAAACCTGCCAGTTATTTGAGATCATCTAATTCAAAACACTTCAAGGAGATTAGCTTGGAAAGAAATATTCAGATCTTCTCCTTGCATTTACTTCAAATAGTGAAATTGAACATCAAACAAATTGGAAGTGAAATTCTACAATTAGTTTTCGAAAATCTACATGGTTACTGTATGCATAGAATTCTTCAATCATCATAATATCCAAGGGAAACATTTGAGGCAGGAAGTGAAAAGCGAACTTGCTTAAAACAGGGGTTGGTTAATTCTTGGCGTAAGTGATAGCCATAGGGTTTTGGGGAGTAATTTTGAAACCCTGAAGAGCCTGCATGGCCATGGAGGATTGCACATCATCTTCAAATTCCACAAATGCAATACCTGGCTTTACCTCAATCATCCGGACCTCCCTAAACCCTGGGTATTGCTGGAAGAGCACTTGTAACATCATGCTAGTGGCTTCATGGGGCAAGTTTTGAATAAAAAATATATTATTTGGTGGGATGGTTTCTTGGGCACTCGGGTTTCCTTGGCGGAACGAAGTCTACAAATCACAGACACGGACAGGATATAATTAGCAAGCATTGATTAGATGAAGTATGGTAATTCAAAAGTAGTTGCAGTGCACATATGAAATACACAAAGAGGGTTTGAGTGTGATATGTGATGCATTAATGCCAGCAATAAAATCAATACAGACATCAATGGCACATTGCATTTCAAAATTTATCATGCTTCGACACTCTTCATCTTTATGCAGATGGAAACACATGAATACTGCATATGAACCCAAGCTTATTTGCTCAACTTGTAAAAACATCAAAACATGCATGCAAGAGTTCAAGGCACACTGGAGGACAGAAGCATAGAATAAGACTTACTGGGCCCCCAGTTACTTTCAGCGAGGTTTCCCATTAGCTGGAACTGATTGTTGAGCTTCTTCAGCACGTTTCTTTCTCTCAGCTGAAGAGGAAAACATTTGTCCAATTATTAGTGCATAATCAAACAGTAGAAAGAATTTTTACTTTCTGCTTAGTACGCCACTTACAAAGAAGAATTAAAGCATATTTCTCTATTATAATTTCCTAATGCAATTTTCCTTAACTCATTGTAATGAGTTCCATTTGAGCACTCAAATTCTCAAGTATGGCATGAACATACCAGTTGTAAGGCTTAAAAGGTAGAAATTGCTACTTCATTGTACTCACCTTTTTCTTCTTGCTTCATCTTCTTCTTTGCATTGGGATCATAGACTCCTTCTGCTTCTGTGATGCAATCAGACTTTGTTTTTGCATATTGTATCCGCTGCACCACATCAATGATACATTACCGCAATGAAAATACACTAAGAACAAAGAGATTCTGCAGAAAAAGGAATGAGCTTAAGATTCTAAATAAAGGCATAATTCATAAATACAAATATCTTCAACGAATGCATGCTTCAAAGAGTCCACCAGTCAATGTTATTGCAAAATTGTAGTAAATCACGAACACATATTTCTCCCTTACACTGACATAAATTATATTGCACACCTATGAACATTTTCTTAGGTGAAAACATAATATAACTCCATGAATGGTGTATTTGAAATTTCTTGTATGACATTGAGAATCTTTCCCTTTTCTTCCTATTTCAATTACATAGTGAATTATTGCTTTAAGAAACACAACAAGCCCATCATTAACCATGAAAATCTATGACTTCTTGTACAAATCAATCTCAACAAGAACCATCCATTTTCCAACTGTTGTTTTAGAGGAGCTAGTGCAAAAATGCCATCCCACTGTTAGGC